>NMRB01002326.1:28094-47475 GCA_002633025.1 Notospermus geniculatus
TGGTATTAGAAATGACCTGAATACTAATTTAGAAAGAATTGTGCGATTAGGCCGACCGAACTATTTCTACATGCGCGCCGGCAAAATCCAAAATGGCGGCCTTCCACCTACGCTAGTGGTGAAATGAGGCACGATATTTCGCCGCTAGTGTCAAGTGTGGGGCCTGATCCCAGTTGCTTTTCACGTGGGTTTCCCGGTTCATGTTCCAGTCGCCGTCGTCCTAAACTGGACTGCGTACATCTCAGTGCACCAAAAACAGCTTCACGAACTTGCGGACAGATCATCGTCCGTGCAAAAAAATTTGCAAGCTAGCGATTCAAAACACAGATACGTATTTCTTCGTAGGATATGCAGCTATTGAAATGATACATTTTGTTCACCGAATTACATTTATTTTAGGGGTTTAACAATTCATTACGAGTTGGGATATCGGCAAGCAATGGTAAGCCCTGAGCCAAACCGACCAAAGGCCTCGTTCAATTTGAGCATATTCCGAGACGAAAGTACGAAATATACTTCGAGGTACGTCTGCAAATTGATCTGCCACAAGACGAACACCGATAATGAATGGCCAAATGGGAGAATGATTGTGTATGGAGCCTACAAAGAAAACATTCTCACCGTCACGAATTATAAAGTGCTTGAGCAATCAAAACACATTCTCTTTATTTTCACGAAGACAAGACAGAAACAGTGACGAATAAGGAAGAAAGCAGCAATTTTTTGTGCATAAAGGCCTGTTTCCACATCGTCAATGTAAATGCGTTCCACTTCCATCGAGGTCTACACTGTTCTAGGCCTACTCTCCGTTCATATTTTGCCGTGATTTCCCTCAACATCTCTGCCCATACGGGGCCCTTCTCTCTGACAACCGTTGCCAAAATGAACACGAATGAACGACCATTGACTAAACTTTTGTGTTTTATAAGGAGCGGGTCTTCGTGGTGGAAATGTCTGTATCAAGCCGGTGACAGACTGGCGCGTACGCGGCGCGTCGTTCAGGCGTTCCGCCAATCAGGTTCTTCGGTAGGTGTTTCGTTCCGTGTTACCACCTCCCTGATTGGTTGAACGCTTTCCCGACGCGTTGCTTACGCGCCAGTCTGTCACCGCCTTTAGTCTACGCTAATTATTCAAAAGGCCTTCAAATACATGTACATGTAGGAGCCGTCAGTCGGTTTGACCAGCTAAGGCTGATTCATACTCCGTCCGGATTTTGCGCCGACTATGATCAATTTCACTGCGTGTCCACATTCACGTCGTGGAAACCTCATCTGGTTCTCACCAGTCTATCTGGCCTGACGGCCATCTAGCCTGGTTCGAATCCACCACATTTCCCGTTTCTGAGGGGTGAGAGCCTCAATTATGCATTAACGGAAAAGATGACATGATTCGGACAAGGCTAAAGACGGAGTTGATACGGAGTCGATAGCCTTGTTTGGACAAGATGGGAAACCTGCGATCAGTTTCATGCGCTTGACGGTCCGCAAGCGAGTATGAATCAGTCCTTAGAGTCACCACGGTCCAATTCAATGCCTCGCGGACCCACTCATGCTTGACTGAGCACCAATCAGGAGAATTTTCTCTTATTGGTAAGCGCTTGAACTTGGCTGCCGCCTTTTGGCAACAAGTATGATAAAGGCGACTGACTGCTCCTGCTGCACGGGTGTCAAGTGAGAGGTGATAATAGACTTTTTGATCTCGAAAGAAATGAGGAACCCGCCGAACTAGATGTACGCCACGACGTGGCGCTGTCAGTGTAAGACCCGGAAGTCCTATTTTCTAACAGTATTTCCTTTTACTTCTTGCCCCCAAATAAACCACTCTGTTTGGTTCAATTTTGATAAAATTACACTGCCCTATTTCATGTTCAAAGTTGTCCATATATCACTGCTCTGTTTCGTCAGAAATGCCACAGGATGCCAATATTGACAACGTCTTTGGGGAAAATTTGCACGGAAAATTGTGTAGAAAAATGTACACATGCTTTGACGGCGCGACGTCAACAGCGAGAAAAGTGACGTCAGTACGTCATTCGGGTCTTATTACTGCGCCATCTGCAGTAATGCGGGTTCCCCATTAAAGAAAGAAAATGCATTGAAGTCGCCATTTCTAAAGACACCGAAAACAATAACGATATTGATCAAACTTGTCAATAAATGCAAACACATAGAGTATTCTGTTCTAGTCATTCAGTTGAACGTTTGGTGTAGAATTTATAAAAGCTGATATTTTTATCCCAACCTTAGAAGTAACACAGTCTGCTTTTATTTAGTGAATTTCGCACTTGATGCCCTCACAGACGAAGTTGGTGATAGACGATTTTGACGGCGATCAGGGGAAAAGAATAAACACTTGAATAAACACAGTCTTTTCTGGTCTCTCCAACTGAAAAGTGCCTGAGGAAGACCCCGGTTGGGGTCGAAAATTAGCAAGTTTCTGGAAGTTGACTTCTTGATATTCATCAATTTGTGTGTCAATTTTTGTGCTTTCTCGTTCTTTGGATGTTTGATAAACGTAATATACTGGATTTCTCAGCTTGCAAGATCGAAAGGCCATTTGAACCGGCCGTTCAAGTGGTTCACTCGGAAACCATCGAAGAGTTGCATGGACCAGAGTGGAAGCACCGCTAATATCTATCATAAATTTGCCGGTGTAACGGGTGTTTCTGTGTGTGAATGTTCCTCCGCATTGTAGCCTACTGCCCCATTAAACAGGCATGGTCTCTCTAGTTATCTGTTGCACTACGTTCCAAACGCACGGAAGAAAACACTGAAAAACGGGAACACTGGAAGATGTTACACCGGCTCCACACCGAGATTACAATTAAAGGGAGACGCCACTCATTGTAAGCTTTTGAATTTTTATCAATCCATAGAGACTAATGCCATTGAGTGGTGATGTCACTAGTGTTAATAGGCTGGCGACTTTGTAGTGAATGAGCTAACCAACTGTGACTGCCTAATCCTATTGGTTGTTCCTTAATAAATATGCATTGAGCACATATGACATCACATGTGCTGTGCAATGGTCCCCTTGGGATTCAATTAAAATACTTAAAATGATGAGTTTGCTGATTTTTAAAAAATCTGACATATTGCAGATATCAATGAGTTTGTGTGTACTAATGATATTTCAAAAATTCAGAATTTCACACAATGAGTGGAGTCTCCCTTTAACGAATTTTTTCAAGCGTGTGTTCCTCTCCAAAGCTAACCAGGTGTCCATCTCTTGATGCCCCATAAGACAAATATGCCTTGGGCTTTGGTGCAAATCATGTGGAGACTCTCCGGCATCATTACTGTTCACAGATGGCGGTTTTAACGGAAGAACCCCTCTGTCATAATTGTAAGACAGAGTCCTTCTATCCAAATGTTTTGTGACCACAAAGAATGCCATTTTCACCTCAAAATATTCTTACATGAATTCAAGGTTGCCATTGGCGGTGTGTTCTCTTTAATAAGTCGTCTCATCGTTGTTTTCGTGGATATTACAATGTATCTTTCTGATCGTTGGCAACAAACGATCGCCATATCGGCAATATCGGCTTTTCTCATAGTTGAAGGACATCGGCGCCAGTCTACGGCCGTTCACTTTCGCAAAGCTTCACTTCAGGGCAACGCGCGGTCACGTAGTGCCGAGAAACCAAGCGTTCTCCTCTGTGCAGCCGATTGCTGTTTTGACAGCAGTTGTGGATCATTTAATCATTCCATGTCGTACAGGATTTGTACGGTGTTTTCTGAAGAGAAGCTTGGTGCCTCTAAAGGCACGACCGGACAGATAGTTTTTATCAAGGAAAAGGTTTGGAATTTACGTCTATTGATGATCCGTCACGTTTGGCGTCAATCATGTCAGTGTTTAGTGGGTCTATAGGCCTACCTCTGGCCAACTGGACACTGGGGACAAGTGTATCTCCTGACGGCACAATCCCGGCAGTATTCTACTGACTGTCATTTGAATGCGAGCATACAGGTGTAAAATACGTGTGTCTCTTATTGTCAAATGACGGCTAGTACTGCCAATCACTTGTACGGGAAACATTGCAGAAGGGGAACAACAACTAACGCCACAACGGTGTCAACCCAATCCGCCTCCTGGAGAGTGAGCAAAATCACCTGCATTATTTTTGTCAGTCGCTGATCATTTTTTAGCTCACCGTGGTGAGCTTATACAATGGTTGTGCGTCCGTCGTCCGTCGTCGTCCGTCGTCGTCCGTCGTCGTCGTCGTTGTCCGTTAGCAGGGCACGTTTCGTACCGCTGAAGCTATTGATCTGAAACTTGGTACATATATACCCCTAGGTCAGATGACCCACGACACCAAGTTTCGGTCCGATTCGACTCTCAGAACTTCAAGCGTGGCCACCAGGTGGCATAACCCCAAAATCATCAAAGTGCTGTAACTCAGGAACGCCTTAACCCAAAGCGCTCCAATGTGCTATGTGGCCCCGTGCAGATGACCTTTATGTGCATGTGAAGTTTCGGCCCGATTGGACATCCAATATGGCCGCCAGGTGGCATAACCTAAAAATCATCAAAGTGCTGTAACTCCGGAACGACTTGGACCTAAAGTGCTCCAATGTGCTATGTGGCCCCTGCAGATGACCTTCATGTGCATGTGAAGTTCCGGCCCCCATCGGACATCCAATATGTTTGCCAGGTGGCATAAACCCAAAAATCATCCAAGTTCTACACGGGAATGACTTGACCCAGATTGCTCATAACTGATATGTACCTCCCTCTGTCATTAGACTATTTTGTCCAACCCGGTGAGCACATGGTCCATGGACCATTTCATTCATGGTCTTCTTCGCAGCGAACGTCAATGACGTCACGCAATTTGATCATTGTCCCATTTCGATACGTTTCAAACACGATCAATATTATTGCACAATATGGGGCCCAAAATAGGGGTATGTGCTTCTGGCGTGATGGGTAGAAGAATGATTGGCAATAATATTGCCCATTTTGAGCCCCAAATTGTGCAATAATATTGCACGTGTATGGGTGGCTTTACATTACAAATGTACGTCAGAAGTAGCGTTAACGTTTGTGTTATCGTTAACGGAGCGATTTCGTAAAAGTCTCGAACACTAGGGAGGTTAATAAATCAAACGATAAACGTAAACGTTAACGACAAAGTTATTTCTGTACCAAAAATGCAATATAAAATCCGATGAATGTAAGAAAAATAAAGTAAAGTTTACGTTTTTCGTTTGATTTCTTAACCTCACTAGTGAGTTTAAGAGATCGGTAAGACTAACGTTATCGTTATGTTTACATGTACATTGCAAATGTACTTCAGGAATAGCGTTAGCGTTTAGTGTAATCATTAGGGAGTTTAAGAGATCAGACGCTAACGATAACATTTACGTTAACATTATTTTTTCACATGAAATACATGCAAGAAATAGCGTTAACGTTAACGTTATTAGGGTGGCTAAGAAATCAAACGATAAACGTAAACGTTACGACAACGTTATTTTTCATACTACACATTCACCAGATTTTATACTGGATTTTCGGTACGGGAATAACGTTGTCGTTAACGTTTACGTTTATCGTTTGGTTTCTTAACCTCCCTATTGTTAGCGTGTGATCTCTTAAACTCTGTATTAACGGAGCGATTTTTCAAACTACTCTCGAACAAAATATTGTGAATTTCAGTTAGGTTAGAAAATGGCGAATACAAGATATACGCCCTTTTTCACTGTCCAAAAAAGGGCAAGAGAGATACGCCGCGTTTATCGAAGTCAAGCTGCATGTTACCCATAGTAACACTGCCGTCTCATTTCACGAGTACAAAAAATAGGTTACTCTCCTTATTCTCCAGTAAGAAGAAGCCAGACGAAGTTTTCAATGCGTTGTACGTTGCAAAAAACGTTACGGCGACATCTTATAAAGTAGAACTCGAGAGAGAGGAAAACACTACTAACGGACGTTTGTACTATTACTTCATGTACGACTGTGAGACGAAAAACCTCAGTGGTGAATGCAAGTAAGTACGGCGCGTGAAAACAGACATTTTGGCAATTTCTACGGTGCCCAGTTTGATCTAGTCTAATTTTCGCATATCTATTGAGGCGATTTCGGCATAATAATTCATCTTAGATCCGTGTTTCAGTCTCTAAAATTCACAGCAAGCCGCTGGGTGGGGAAAATCGTACGGGGCCCGGTGCATTTGTGACCTACAGTAGGCTAGTAGGTCACCTAGTAGGCTTAAGTAAGGCTACGCGCACATAGACGGCAAATCTCAATGCGGCAAAAGAGGTGTTATTTAAAGTCGACTGACTGGGCTGAATTACGAGTCCAACACCGTTGGGTCAGTCGACTTTAAAAACATCCCTGCCCATGGAGATTTGCCGTCAATGTGTGCCTGGCTGTAGCCGTCGTGCGAGGGCTTGTGTCCACGTGTGCGTTTTACGCTGCGTGATGCGTTAAATCTTTTGTTATTTTCCGCCGCTTTGTTTCCAAACAATGGGCGAAGCGTCAAAACGCAGCATAAAACGCACATGTGGACCCAGGCCTTAAAGCTGGGCGCACGAGGACGGCAATCTCAATGCGGTTAAAGTCGACTGACCCATTGCTCCTGGATTAGTCATTCAGCCGGGTCAGCCGACTTTAAAAACACCCCTACCGCATTGAGATTTGCCGTCAATGTGCATCCTCCCACAGCAGGGATTTTTACCTCGCTCCTCCTCATCCGCTCATACAAACCCCTGACTGAAATACAACGGCCAGTGAATCTGATGTGGCTGTTCCATACTCCAGTTGCACTCCCTGTATTTTAAGGATGACTGGAGAAGTACAAATTCCGTGGTTTTACCCAGTTTGATTTTAAAGTTTTATCCTTTACAAATCACTTACATCTTTCCAAAATTGACTGAATTTTATCACAGAGGTTCTTCCTGTGTATAGGAAAGATTCTTATTATTTTTGATTGTTATTATGAGTCATAGTTATTTAAATATTGACACCGTGAAAATGCTGCATTCTGATTGGGCAATGGTTTTCTGACCGCCTCTGTTTGCCTGGGAGGCCCAATTTCAGCAGGGCTTTGTGTGGAGTGTATGAAGAGGAACGAGACCAAAGCCCTGCTGTGGGAGGATGTCAATGTGCGGCTAGCTTAAGCAGAAGGTAAAAAAGTAAACAAGCAGCTAATCTCTCGTCACATAGTCTATCTTGTATATTCTAGTCATTTCGGCTACCGTCATTTGGAAATCACTCCGGACAACATGCAGCCGCGGGCGTCATTCAGAATTGAACGACAAAAATCCAGGACAGATATTTATGATAATGTTTATTTTAAGTTCAAAATGGGCAAAAGTAACACGTCCCGATATGCTGACGGTAAGGAAATTGGTATCCAATCAAAGTCCAGCAGACCAGGACACTTTCGGAGAAGTACCCTTATGGTAAAAGAACAAGGTAGCTTTGGGTTGATTGGTTTAATTTGGAGGCCAGTGAACTTCACTTTCATAAAGCAAATTCCGCTGATATAAGGAATATCAAACGACGACGAATGGAACTGAGAACTGCCGGTGGATAGGGAAAAAAGGTTATGTCACAGAAAGGATAGAAAATAATAATGTGTACTGCAACAACTTTTGCACACCCACCATTACACCCCTTGCGCAGTGTCTTCTCACTCATACCTGCCGTTCACAGACACTGCTTACAATAGCCAGAATCCCGCCGATTTACCGACAGGTATGAGTGAGAAGACACTGCGCAAGGAGTGTAACCCACCATAGCCAGATCACCAGTAGAGGTGCCGTTGCTACTGTCAGTGTTTAAAGTGAAATCGTCCCATGTTATCTCAGACGAATTCCCCGGCCGCCGCACCCCATGACTTCAGAACCCCTCAATGAATCGATTTACACTTGAACTTCAAGATTTCATGGTGGTCTAGGAGTTGCCTATCTGGTTTGGGTGCATTCAGACTTTCAACGTGATCGTTGGGTTGCCATCTTGGAGTTTGCATTCCGCTCCTGCATATCAGCTTCGTTTCTTAAACCCGGAACTGCCACTTTTTCTCGACAGCCGGCGCCACCATCGCCGTGCGCGCCACTCTCCAGCCCCAGGGACTACATGTAACTACGTTGTCGGCGAATGGACCCATGTTCTACGTGCATTTTGTAATGGTTTTTGTAGTTCGCATTGCTGCCGCTAGGTCGGCAGTCAAAATCATGGTAAGAGATCGCATACCGTGTTCCTTTAAGAACCGCTCTGAGTCAATCAGGAGCCTCGTTTCTGAAAGGCGTATGAAATGGCTCAGATGAGGCACTTTATCGATTTCGGTTGCGTTCCAACTTCCAATATGGCTAACAGGTCGCCATCTTGGCTATTGCGTCCTGTGCATTGCCATAACTTGAGAACCGTGGGTTTGTGTCCGGTATAGGAAGCTATAGGGCCTTTTAGATGACCAAGCCAAAAAAACATTCAGATTCGATCCGATCGGCAGGGGCGGATCCAGGATTTTCTCGAGGGGTGGGTTCTGAAGGTAGAGGCACCAGGACTCTCTTTGAGCCTTCGCCGCGTGCCTCATCGGCGCTGAATTGGCGAGGGGTCTGGGGGATCTCCCCCAGGAAAATTTGAAAATTAGAAGCTCTGAGACACGATTTCCTGGCATCTGAGGTTGAGAAAGTCTTATACAAACATTTTTTTGAACAGTGTGATCTTCCTGTTCTTACCAGCCAGCCCAATGCCACGCCTCTTAGACATTTCGAAATAGTGCAAGCATACACAATGCAGTAGGCCTACCAGTATAATAGTAAGGCAACAGTTTTCCCAAGCAGGGGAAGAGAATTTCGTCGAATCATCGATGCAACGACTGTATCACCATGATTACATCAAAGACACGGGCGGGCGCTACGCCACAAGCGAGATGTTTGATGTTTAGACAAAAAAAAATGTTATCTTTGGTCGCCGACGGGGGGGTTCCAACCCCCAGAACACCCCCTCTGTATCCGCCCCTGGATCGACCCACATTCTGGACCGGATGTGTTCCTAGTTTTGAGGTAGCGTTTACACACGCATGTTAATCTGGTACATTCAGCGGTCTTTCTTTAGAAACCTGCCTTTATTTCATGTGCGTACTTAAGCTGTTCAATTCTAAACACCTTCTGTATTCAATTCGTTGTACTTTTATTGAACTTTTTATGAGTTACCTGCACTTTCATCTTGCATAGAAACAAGTAATAGAAAGGCGTTTTTCTTTCGTTTTGAAAATTCGTACAATGATGGTCGTTACCCATTTGACTTTACCTCGACAAAGGTTGCACGACTATCTTCATGTACGGTGGACAGTATTTCGCTCTTTGAATCGAGATGACCATTGAATTCACTTATTAAGCTACATTGCTACTCTGGCCTGACATGCCTGATTAACGTAATGTTCCTCAAGGCGTCCAGTCTCAGATTTGATAGTAGGAAGGGACCTTTTTTGGATACTGCCGTGAACGTATTGTACAGTCATTGACAACGGTCTATCTCCACCTGACATCCTGAATATTTCGAATACTACTGGGCCAATTTTAACACGGTTTGTTCCACATGAAAGTCACTGTTAGAAATTATTAATTTTACAGTAGTAATTTTGCAGTAATTTTACAGAAATTGCCTGCAGCAGAGTCCCCAGCACTTTCTGTAAATTTACATATTTTTTTAATGGTATGATTCATGTTTTCCTGTATTGGTTGGACTCCATTGGACATCCCATTATGGTGCCTTCTGAGATCAGTATGAAAATATAATTTGGTCAGCCTCCAGTCAAGTCTCTGTTGACATTTATTTAAGTCTGTACTTCTACAGATCAAGTCTGTAATTTTACAGATCCGTCCTGGGGACTCTGCTGCACAGATTTTCTGTAAAATCTTCTGTTATTTCTAACAGTGTATCTTGTTGGTCATATTGTTTCAATTTCTCAAATTGGGAGACATGTTTCCCCATTTTGAGAAATATCGCCCGAAAAATCAGACAAAATGTCATGTCATTTTAAGAAATATCTCAAAATGGGAAAAAAATTTCTCCCAATTTAAGAAACTGAAAAATTCGCGCAAAATTCCAAAATTTCTCACTTCTAATTTTCCACTTTTATTTCTTACACCCTTATTATGTTTGCAGTGCCAATCATTGTCAACGCCATAAGTCATCTTGTGATTATCTGCGGAAATATTACGATGCATCTTTCTGATCGTTGGCAACAAACGATCGCCATATCGGCAATATCGGCGTTCCTTATTGTCGAGGGAAGTCGGGGCCAGTCTACGGCCGTTCACTTTCGCAAAGCTGCAAGTCAGAGCAACTCGCGGTCACGCAATATAAGGAAACAAAGCGTTCTTCTTTGTGCTGCCGTTTGTTGCTTTGAGAGCAGTTGCCTATCTTTTGATTATTCTGTTTCTTCAACGATTTGTACGGTGTTTTGGGAAGTGAGGCTTGGTACGTCGAAAAACGTGACCGATCTGATATACATCAAGGATAAGGTTTGGAACTTTGATTTTTCGGGTTGGATAAAAATTCAAGTACACTCTTTTCCAGACCCTCTTCTTTTTATTATTTATATTATATTTGTGATACTGTTTTCACATCATGCCACACATTTCATTGTCCACTTCAGTCCGATGTAACGAATATCACAGTCATTTATGACGGGTTATTGCCATCCTCGCACCCAGGGTCTTCACAACCGGCTCCCCAACTCGCGCTTGGTTCAGACCCTGGCGACATCCATGCCATTTTAGTGGGGAACCAGCGGGGCACTCGACTCCGCCGAATCCAGCCAATCACAGTGAAGCTTCTATCCCGTCTTGGTCATATCCCAACTATGGTAGCTATGAAAATTTCTCGATTCGCTGACAAACTCGCTGAGTTTCTGATTGTTCCTGAACTAACTTCGCGTCAACATGATTCTCACGGATTATCTTGTCAACGAGGACGTACTGATGGGATCAGAACACGAAGGTATGATCCAGTTCATGTGTTTAGGGCAGCTGTCATTCGGCAGCGTGCATAAATTATGGAATGAGATACAATGCTAGGAGCCTGGCATCCGGTAACTCGTAATACCAGATGTATGTGCAGACGTTGTAGCACTAGGCGCGATATTTGTCCATTACATCAAGTGGCATTTCCCCACTGCTTTGCATGGTTTGTTCGTGAATTACCAATTGGCGAGTACACATGGGGGAATGTCCGTCTTCCCCACCGAAACGGGGTGGATGTCCTCAGGGCATTGAGGGAGGGTACGACCGTAAATGACCTGAGATTCTCAGGATGGGCTACTGCCATCCAGTTCACAACATTTCTATTTAGTTGTTTCTTCCTTCCGTTGTTTTAAAAATTCCGCCATCTGTTCTACTTTTAATTTTAGTTGTAAAAGGGCCACAAATGCCTCGGCTTTGGCCCTTTTTAAGTTATATTTGTAAAACTTTATGTTCGGAAATAAAATCAATACAATACAATACACATTTCATTGGGTAGGCCTCCCGGGGTAGGCCTGCGCAATGCGAATTTCAAGTCAAACTGCATCTAACGACATCTCGTTTTTTAAATGTTCTGGTGGAAACGTTCCGGCCTGCCTGATCAATCAACGATCGTTGGTTCGGAAAATGCGTAGAAAAGTTTACTTCATTGCTGTTAAGAACAGTGCACAGTAAAAAAAGTGGTGTAACCCTTACACCGAAAATCGGTGTTCCCTTTCCGAGGACACTACTTTTCGGTGTTCATAACGGTGTCGACACGTCTATTGATGATCCGTCACGTTTGGCGTCAATCATGTCAGTGTTTAGTGGGTCTATAGGCCTACCTCTGGCCAACTGGACACTGGGGACAGTCAAGTGTATCTCCTGACGGCACAATCCCGGCAGTATTCTACTGACTGTCATTGGAATGCGAGCATACAGGTGTAAAATACGTGTGTCTCTTATTGTCAAATGACGGCTAGTACTGCCAATCACTTGCACGGGAAACATTTGCAGGAGGGGAACAACAACTAACGCCACAACGGTGTCAACCCAATCCACCTCCTGGAGAGTGAGAGAAATCACCTGCGTTATTTTCTTCAGTCGCTGATCATCTTTCCATCGTCTTCTGCGCAGCGGACGTCAATGACGTCACGCAATTTGATCATTCTCCCATTCGATGCCTTTCAAAAGAAGCGGCCCATACACGATCAATATTATTGCACAATATGTGGCCCAAAATAGGGGTATGTGCTTCTGGCGTGATGGGTAGAAGAATGATTGGCAATAATATTGCCCATTTTGAGCTTCATATTGTGCAATAATATTGCACGTGTATGGGTGGCTTTACATTGCAAATGTACGTCAGAAGTAGCGTTAACGTTTGTGTTATCATTAACGGAGCAATTTCGTAAAGTCTCGAACACTAGGGAGGTTAATAAATCAAACGATAAACGTAAACGTTAACGACAAAGTTATTTCTGTACCAAAAATGCAATATAAAATCCGATGAATGTACATTGTAAGAAAAATAAAGTAAAGTTTACGTTTTTCGTTTGATTTCTTAACCTCACTAGTGAGTTTAAGAGATCGGTAAGACTAACGTTATCGTTATGTTTACATTGCAAATGTACTTCAGGAATAGCGTTAGCGTTTAGTGTAATCATTAGGGAGTAGGTAGGGAGATCAGACGCTAACGATAACATTTATGTTAACAATATTTTTTGCACATGAAATACATGCAAGAAATAGCGTTAACGTTAACGTTATTAGGGTGGTTAAGAAATCAAACGATAACGTAAACGTTACGACAACGTTATTTTTCATACTACACATTCACCAGATTTTATACTGCATTTTCGGTACGGGAATAACGTTGTCGTTAACGTTTACGTTTATCGTTTGGTTTCTTAACCTCCCTATTGTTAGCGTGTGATCTCTTAAACTCTGTATCAACGGTGCAATTTTTCAAACTACTCTCGAACAAAATCTTGTGAATTTCAGTTAGGTTAGAAAATGGCGAATACAAGATATACGCCCTTTTTCACTGTCCAAAAAAAGGCAAGAGAGATACGCCGCCTTTATCGAAGTCAAGCTGCATGTTACCCATAGTTACTCTGCCATCTCAGTTCACGAGTACAAAAAATAGGTTACTCTCCTTATTCTCCAGTAAGAAGAAGCCAGATGAAGTTTTCAATGCGTTGTACGTTGCAAGAAACGTTACGGCGACATCTTATAAAGTAGAACTTGAGAGAGAGGAAAACACGACTAACGGACGTTTGTACTATTACTTCATGTACGACTGTGAGACGAAGAACTTCAGTGGTGTTTGCAAGTAAGTTGGTACTAGTACCTTTCTGGTACAACTGCCGATTCTAAAGTCTGGCAACATCTATCTTCGACCTAATGGAATGCGGAAGTCATGTAATGTGACAGAGCTTTGCGGTTTATAATCATGCCTGTCGATCACTTGTGGTCGTTCCCCGATTGTCCGTGTTGTCCACCGGTCATTCAATAGCCGCGTGTGATTAAAGGTCCGTGGAAAATCCAACGATCAATTTCCTAACTTCCGCATTCCATTAGGTCAAAGATAGATGTTGCCAGACTTTATCACGTGTTTTCCATATCAGCCAAGTTCCATTGTGTCCACACAGGCTGCGCGAGACTGCTTGGTGAGACTGCTTTGCACAGACCTGTGTCCGCACGAGCCGCATCACGCCGAATTTGGCGTAAAAAGTAATACGCGGACACATCACAGCCTGAACTGGGTAATCACGTGATCTACTGCGCCACGCGAAAGTAAATCCTAAGAAAATAGCGATATGAGGCTTATTTCTTGCAGACCTTGCAAATAGTGGAATGATTTTTTATTTCTGATGAGAAATTGTCACAGATATGACATTGTTGAGAAGAAAAGGATGATATTCGGGTTATGACCACGGCAGTTATTCACTTGTTGTGTGTAGACTGTCTTTAGTGTGACAACGCACTAACGCAGCTGTCAGTGGCTAACATGACATGTACAGCATATCTCACACAGTATAGGCCTATGTATGTCATAATCATGACGGATAATGTGATACCCACCTACGGAGACATCCGAGGTAGGCCTATTTGAGGAGATTCTGCAATTTTATAAACTTGAAGCGAGGAATCGACCGCCATCTTGAAAATGCAACAAGTAGTCCCAATATGTCCCATGATGCCTTGCGCGCGCGGTGACAGGTCAGTGCGAGGTAGGAGCGCTACCTGTCGTGACAATGGCCAAGTTCTACACTAGGTGTATGTACTGGACCTTCCCCTGTAAGCATTGTAAGCATTGTATTTTTCCGCGCGGTGACCAACGACGCGGAAATAAACAATGCTTTCGAACGTTTTTGCGCACGAAAACGCTCTAATGGTAAGCAGGCCTAAGGGCTGCTTTCCATTGGGGCGTTTCCGTGCGCGAAAACGCTCGAAGGCATTGTATTTTTCCGCGCGGTGACCAACGAAGCGGAAACAAACAATGCTGTCGAGCGTTTCCGCGCACGGAAACGCGCCAATAGAAAGCAGACCTTAGGGCTGCTTTGGAGCGTTTCCGTGCGCGGAAACGCTCGAAAGCATTGTTTTTTCCGCGGCATTGGTCATAGAGCGGGAAAAAAACAATGCTTTCGAGTGTTTCCGCGCACAAAAACGCTCCAATGGAAAGCCGCCCTTAGAAGGTGAAGGCCTACTGATTACACTAAGTAAGGCCACATTGACGGCAATTTCTAATGCGGTAGGCATGGTAGGGGTGTGTTTTAAAATCGACTGACCCGGCTGAATGACGAGTCCAGCAGCAATGGGTCAGTCGACTTTAAAAAACACCCCTGCCGCTTTGAGATTTGCCGTCAACGTGCTCCTGGCTGTTGCTGTCGTGTAAGCAGAAGGTAAAAAAAGTAAACAAGCCGCAGATCTCTCGTCACACAGTCTATCTTGTATATTCTAGCCATTTCGGCTACCGTCATTTGGAAATCACTCCGGACAACATGCAGCCGCGGGCGTCATTCAGAATTGAACGACAAAAATCCAGGACGGATATTTATGATAATGTTTATTTTAAGTTCAAAATGGGCAAAAGTAACACGTCCCGATATGCTGACGGTAAGGAAATTGGTATCCAATCAAAGTCCAGCAGACCAGGACTCTTTCGGAGAAGTACCCTTATGGTAAAAGAACAAGGTAGCTTTGGGTTGATTGGTTTAATTTGGAGGCCAGTGAACTTCACTTTCATAAAGCAAATTCCGCTGATATAAGGAATATCAAACGACGACGAATGGAACTGAGAACTGCCGGTGGATAGGGAAAAAAGGTTATGTAACAGAAAGGATAGAAAATAATAATGTGTACTGCAACGACTTTTGCACACCCACCATTACACCCCTTGCGCAGTGTCTTCTCACTCATACCTGCCGTTCACAGACACTGCTTACAATAGCCAGAATCCCGCCGATTTACCGACAGGTATGAGTGAGAAGACACTGCGCAAGGAGTGTAACCCACCATAGCCAGATCACCAGTAGAGGTGCCGTTGTCAGTGTTTATAGTGAAATCGTCCCATGTTATCTCAGACGAATTCCCCGGCCGCCGCACCCCATGACTTCAGAACCCCTCAATCAATCGATTTACACTTGAACTTCAAGATTTCATGGTGGTCTAGGACTTGCCCTATCTGATTTGGGTGCGCTCAGACTTTCAACGTGATCGTTGGGTTGCCATCTTGGAGTTTGGATTCCGCTCCTGCATATCAGCTTCGTTTCTTAAAACCCGGTACTGCCACTTTTTCTCGACAGCCGGCGCCACCATCGCCGTGCGCGCCACTCTCCAGCCCCAGGGACTAACTACGTTGTCGGCGAATGGACCCATGTTCTACGTGCATTTTGTAATGGTTTTTGTAGTTCGCATTGCTGCCGCTAGGTCGGCAGTCAAAATCATGGTAAGAGATCGCATACCGTGCTCCTTTAAGAACAGCTCAGTCAATCAGGAGCTTCGTTTCTGAAAGGCGTAGATGAAGCAATTTTAGATTCCGGTTGCGTTCCAACTTCCAATATGGCTAACAGGTCGCTATCTTGGATACTGCGTCCTGTTGTGCATTGCCATAACTTGAGAACCGTGGGTTCGAGTCAGGTATTGGAAGCTATGGAGCCTTTTAGACGACCAAGCCAAAAAACCACATTCAGATTCGATCCGATCGACCCACATTCTGGACCGGATGTGTTCCTAGTTTTGAGGTAGCGTTTAACACGCATGTTAATCTGGTACATTCAGCGGTCTTTCTTTAGAAACCTGCCTTTATTTCATGTGCGTACTTATAAAAGCTGTTCAATTCTAAACACCTTCTGTATTCAATTCGTTGTACTTTTATAGAACTTTTTATGAGTTACCTGACTTTCATCTTGCATAGATACAAGTAATAGAAAGGCGTTTTTCTTTCGTTTTGATAATCCTTACAATGATGGTCGTTACCCAGTTGGCTTTAACTCGACAGCGGATGTACGACTATCTACATGTACGGTGGACAGTATTTCGCTCTTTGAATCGAGATGACCATTGAATTCACTTATTAAGCTACATTGCTACGCTGGCCTGATTAACGTAATGTTCCTCAAGGCGTCCAGTCTCAGATATGATAGTAGGAAGGGACCTTTTTTGGATACTGCCGTGAACGTATTGTACAGTCATTGACAACGGTTTATCTCCACCTGACATCCTGAATATTTCAAATACTACTGGGCCAATTTTAACACGGTTTGTTCCATCTGAAAGTATATCTTGTTGGTCATATTTTTTCAATTTCTCAAATTGGGAGACATTTCCCCCCATTTTGAGAAATATCGCTCGAACAATCAGACAAAATGTCATGTCATTTTAAGAAAATTTCTCAAAATGGGAAAAAATTTATCCCGATTTAAGAAATTGAAAAATTCGCGCAAAATTCTAAAATTTCCCACTTCTAAATTTCCACTTTTATTTCTTACACCCTTATTATGCTTGCAATATGAAATAGAAATATTATGCCTGCAGTGTCAATCATGCCAACGCCATAAGCCATTTCGTGTTTATCTCCGGAAATATTACGATGCATCTTTCTGATCGTTGGCAACAAACGATCGCCATATCAGCAATATCGGCGTTCCTCATTGTCGACGGAAGTCGGGGCCAGTCTACGGCCGTTCACTTTCGCAAAACTGCACGTCAGAGCAACTCGCGGTCACGTAATATAAGGAAACAAAGCGTTCTTCTTTGTGCTGCCGTTTGTTGCTTTGAGAGCAGTTGCCTGTCTTTTGATTATTCTGCGTCTTCAACGATTTGTACGGTCTTTTTGGAAGTGAGGCTTGGTGTGTCTAAAAACGTGACCGATCTGATATACATCAAGGATAAGGTTTGGAACTTTGATTTTTCGGGTTGGATAAAAATTCAAGTACACTCTTTTCCAGACCCTCTTCTTTTTATTATTTATATTATATTTGCGATACTGTTTTCACATCATGCACATTTCATTGTCCACTTCGGTCCGATGTAAATCGTTATCACAGTCGATATCTGGAATATCACAGTCATTTATGACGGGTTACTGCCATCCAGTTCACAACATTTCTATTTAGTTTTAGTTAAAAATTCCGCCATCTGTTCTACTTTTAATTTTATTTGTAAAAGGGCCACAAATGCCTCGGCTTTGGCCCTTTTTAAGTTATATTTGTAAAACTTTATGTTCGGAAATAAAATCAATACAATACAATACACATTTCATTGGGTAGGCCTGCGCAATGCGAATTTCAAGTCAAACTGCATCTAACGACATCTCGTTTTTTAAATGTTCTGGTGGAAACGTTCCGGCCTGCCTGATCAATCAACGATCGTTGGTTCGGAAAATGCGAGATTCCAACATTTTTTGGAGACCCCAGACCTTATGCTGTGTTCATTCCCAGCCCCCCCCCCCCGCGCGACCAGCCGTCTACGCTGCGACAGACGCTAGCGCTAAAAGTAAAAAACGTAAGACTTTATTAACCATTGCCCGTTCATTTGTGCCGTGAATAAGGCCAAGAAAATATTATCTGTTTCTTGTTCAGCAACTCAGCAGAAATTGATGCGAGCATGCGAATTTTTAAAAATTTTCGAATAATTTTTTTCAGTTATCTTCATGGGTGGGGGAAATATTACCACCAAACTACATGTATCTCTCTACATGTTTTAAGCACAATAATGACAAGTTTCATGAAAAATAAAGATAATTTCAAGTAATGAAGCATTCCTACGCATTTTATAGAAGTCGCTACGGAAGTAAACTGAGAAAATTTGAAATTGGTGAAAAAAAATTTCGATGCGAAGGCTCGGGAATGACGCGAGCGCGGACAAGAAACAGATACTTTTTGGGGGGGAGGGGCAAAAGTTCGTGGCAGCGTTTCTCACAGGCAATCCAAAAATTAGCTAATTACAGATAAGTTAGAAAATGGCGAGTACAAGATATACGTCCTTTATTATTGTCCTACAAAAGGTAAGCGACATACGTCACGTTTATCAAAGTCAAGCTGCATGTTACCTATAGTAACTTTGACGTCTCGGTACATCAATACAAAAGATAAGTTAACCAATTTATTCTCAAGCAAGAAGAAGAAAGGGAAAGTTTTCTATATGTTACACGCTGCACAAAATGTTACGGCGACATCTTATAAAGTAGAACTCGAGAGAGAGTACAGCGCAACTAACGGGCGTCTATACTTCTATTACTTCATGTACGACTGTCGGACGAAAAACCTCAGTGGTGCTTGCAAGTAAGTTCATGAGTGTTAGGGCAAAACCTAGTAAGTCACATTTTGGTCAAATTTGAGTTGTTACCGTTTTTGGACTTACTAGGTTTGGTCTCTTCTTCTATTCTCAAAATTGAAAAAAAAGATGTGACTTGCTACACTGTTACGAATAACGGTAGATTGTACAGAAAAGTGCCTGCAGCAGAGTCCCCAGAACTATTCTGTAGATTTATAGGTGATATTACTTAAAGCGAATGGCTCGCGGAGTTTTTGTTGATTTTTGGTGGTACCTCTCATAGAGAGTGAACCTAGTCTCCAGGCAAAGCCGTTCTCCAGTCATAGGGCTCAGTCACCAGTGGGGACGAGGCCCGATTTGTCACCCCCCAAAAATCTAGTACTTTAAACACGATTGATTTCCATCCATATATATCGTCCTATCGTGTGCCGATTTTTAATTTCTTTAAGACTAATGTCTTAGTTATTTTGTGAAGAGATAGTTTTGGAGATTTGATGAGCAAATTATCAGTGACCTGTGCGCAAGAGTACAGTGTTCATGCCTGGTCAGCTATTTATAGCTGAAAAGTAGCTCGGTCAAGGTCGACTCCTGTTCAATGGCGCGAATTATGAAGGTGAGATTTTGAAGGGCCGTAGCGAAAAAAA
>NMRB01002326.1:47657-101646 GCA_002633025.1 Notospermus geniculatus
TTAAAGCGATGTACGCGAGCCCTGCAGTTACTGCACATCGATAGTTCCTCGGGGAAATCCCATGGGGAATCCCCGTGAGATTTTAAAATTTTCCCGGCGATAAACATTTATTTCGCCCCAATTCATTGAAATAATATTAATAAAAGATTTTTCTTGAACGTTTTAGTGTATATAAAACCGTAATTTGATGATTCAAAGATGCTAGAAATTACATTGAGATCAGTTTCAAGAATCCCGCGAGCAATGGGGAGCTATCGCGGGTCGCGATAGCTGAACGAGATTTCATTTTCAACTCTCGCGACTACATCGCTTTAAATATTTCAAATACTACTGGGACATTTTTAACACGGTTTGTTGCACACGAATGTACGACTTGTTGGTCATATTTCTGCATCAAAATTTCGGATATTTGGAAATGTCGTAATTACATGTATGTAATAGCTCATCAGAAAAATCCTAACAATCAACATTTTTATTACGTTACTTTTTTGTGATTTTTGTTGCAGTTTTCATACATTGGAACTTTCTAAGGATTTTAGGCTTTGTTTCATCAAAATATGTCGAGTGGTTGCTGAGATATTTGAGATTATCAAAATTTTGATATTTTGATATTTTCATGCTTTTCAGGCAATTTTAGATAAGGCTATCCTCAGAATATGGGTTTACAAAGTTGTGGAATTTTTTTGCGTTAACTGGGTGGCAATATTGCACATTTTCAAAGAATCACAATGTTGATATTTTGAAAAACATGCTTAACTTCTAATCAGTTTACGCTAAAATGAGTTCCAAAACTTCATACTAAGCTCTGTCTACTGATTCCAATTTTTTTTGAAAAATACGAAATTCTCAAATTATCGAAATTTTGATAATCGCAAATATCTCAGCAACCACTGAATAGATTTTGATGAAACAAAGCCCAAACTCTTTAGAAAGTTCCACTCTATCATAACTGCAACAAAATTCACAAAAAAATTATATAATAAAAATGTTGATTTTCAAGATTTTTTCTGATGAGCTATTACGCAATTACGATATTTCCAAATTTCCAAAATTTCGATGCAGAAATATGACCAACAAGATGTACTTGGAACAAACCGTGTTCAAATTGACCCAGCAGTATTCAAGGTATCAGGTGTCGATAAATTTACATGTATGTCCATGACTGTACATGTAAGTGTTGAAATGAGAAGTTGAAAAAAAAATGTGCCAGTCATGTTCTATGAGTTGAATGCAGGCACATGTGCATGTACTGTACTGTGGAAACAACATCGTATAGACCAAAATCTATCTTCTATATTTCAGCCATTTTGGCTTCCGGAATTGGAAAATTATCCCAGATAATTCTTGGCCGCGGGCGTCATTCAGAATTAAACCGCAAAAATCACTTACGGATATTTATGATAATACTTACTATAAGTTCATAATGGGCAAAACTCGCGTGAACCCATTGGCAGACTGGAATGAAATTGGTCTCCAAACACAATTCAGTGAGCTGGGAAAGTTTCAACAGAGCGCCCTTACGGTAAAAGTTCAAGGGGCATGGGGCTGTTAGGATCGTTAGTTGGTGGGAAGTCGTCTTACTTTGCTTTCATAAAGGAAAATCCGTTGACGTAAGGCATACAGTACGTTGCACAATTGACCTCCCTTCCGCGGCGCGCACCACCCGCGTACCAGATGCAGCGTCATTCTCGTACCATCCTCGTATCTTCCTAAGATGTGGCGCGGCGTCATGGAAGGCATGCAGTGAAGACGTCACGTCATTCACCCGACGTCACGCAACAGAGACGCGTGACGTACCCGTACCATCCGCGATGAAGGGCCCGGTTGCACGAAACTCACGACAGCGCTATCTTGGTGTTAGCGCTAACTTGATGTTAAATGACGTAAAAGAACAATGGATTTTTACGTCATCTAACATGAAGATAGCGCTAACACCAAGATAGCGCTGTCGTGAGTTTCGTGCAACCGGGCCCTGAAGGTTACCTTCCGCGCCACGTCCGAGGAAGGTACGCGGATTCTGGGAGGTCAATTGTGCAACGTACTGTATCTAAAGTATGAAACAGAAACTTACTCCGAAACTTTCCGATTTATTGTGTACTGTGTGTCGTTTTTGTGCTGTTTTTTTGATATCTAAACAGAAACTTACCATTGATAAAATTACACATTCTCTTACAGTATGTATATATTTATGGTGCTCAATAAAGTTATCAAATTCAAATTCAAATTCAGTTAGGGTAGAGAATGGTGTGTCGGTGTATTAGGGTTTTTCCATTAGGGCCGTTTAGACGACAAGCAAAAATCCACATGCGATCCGATCGAATCCGATTGTGGTTCAAAACTCTTGCGTGTAAACGCTACCCAATGCGGCCCAATGTTGATTTAAAATGGACCGCCGATTTTGCTGGTCCCGAATCCACATTCGACCGCATTGGACCACATACGACCAGATTAAAATTCTCGTCTAAACGCAAGAATCATAATTATGTAATACATGTACCTCATAAGAAAATAGCACAGGTTTTTTATTATGTATTTTTTGTGATTTTTGTTGCAATTTTGTACATGTACAATCTCGGTCATAAGTTATTAACCAGTGGATATTTGTCAATTACTCGGTGATCCCCCAATATTTTTTCACCAATTTTTGATGCATGATAGTTAGATCATTTGTCCATCATTTGGCATAACGATTTTTCTGATCAGTTGGCTGACATGGGTTTTACCGTTGTTCGAAGTTCGCCGGTCAGAATGAGATTTTCGGAAACTCCGCAAATCCTGAAAATTTTCACCTGAAAAATCTTCCTCTGTCTGCATAGTAGGAGCTGTCAGTCAGTTGATCAGTCAGTTGATCAGTAGGAGTCACCACGGTCCAATTCAAGGCCTGGCAGACTCATTCATGGTTGATTGAGCACCAATCAGGAAAAAGTTATGTTTTACGGTCATGTATTGTTCCGCGCTAGACCTTGGCGAGAAGCGCCTGACTGTTCCTAGTCTCGCACCGCCAGACTCTCATCTCGCTCCGCTTCCAACGCTGGAGGGAACAGCTGCCAGACTGCTCCTATTGCTCGATTGTCAAGTGAGATGTGATAATAGGGAGTTTAAGAAATCAAACGATAAACGTTAACTTTACGACAACGTTATTTTTCATACTGCGAATTCACTAGATTATATATTGCATTTTCGGTACAAAAAATAACGTTGTCGTAAAGTTAACATTTGTCGTCTGATTTCTTAAACTGCCTATTAGGGCCGTTTAGATGACAAGCCAAAAAAGCACATTCAGTTTCGATCCGATTGGATCCGATCGACCCGCATCCGGTCTCATTTGCGTTTAGACGAGATTTGAATGTGGTCCAATGCGGTCCAATGTGGATTCGGGACCAATTTAAATCCACATTGGACCGCATTGGGTAGCGTTTACACGCAAAAGTTTTGAACCACAATCGGATTCGATCGGGTCGCATGTCGATTTTTGCCTGTCGTCTAAACGGCCCTAATAAATTCTTTGATCTCAAAATAAATTGAAGAAAGAAAATGCATTGAAGTCATTTCTGAAGACACCAGAAACAATAACGATATTGATCAAAGTTGTCAATAAATGCAAACACGTAGAGTGTTCTGTTCTAGTCATTTCGCTGAACGTTTGGTGTAGAATTTATAAAAGCTGATAGATCTACATGTACTTTCATCCCAAACTTATAACTAATACAGTCTATCTGATTTTATTAATGTATTTCACACTTGACGTACTGACGAGGTGCTTGGTGATGGACGATTTTGATGACGAGCAGGAGGGCTACTCTAGCCGTCGATTCGTTTAGTTCGAACACGAGTTAAGAAAGTCACATGAAAGTGGTATGCTTCCATGTGGAATAATCTGATTGATGATCGACTGTGACCATAACACTTTTTCATTATCTACATGTAGGCCTAACTGTTGCTGACAAACTTAATTCGAGTTTGAAGAAAAACATGGATCGACGGCTCGGGTAGCTCTCGTGAACGCATGACGTAGAAAGGGAAAGGAAAAAGGGAGTAAGATACATGTATAAAAGCGGATAAAAAGAAGTGGGAAATTTTGGATTTTTGCGCGAATTTTTCAATTTCAATTGGGAGAAAATTTTTCCCATTTTGAGAAATTTTCTTGAAATGACACGTCCTGACATTTTTTCAGATTTTTTTGGGCGATATTTCTCAAAATGGGAAAAAATTTTCTCCCGATTTGAGAAATTGAAAACTTCGCGCAAAATTCCAAAATGTCCCACTTCGTATTTTCCACTTTTATTTCTTACTCCCTTGAAAACAGACTTGTTTGTTTGATATACTCAATATGCCGGTTTTTCTCAGCATGGAAGGTTAACAGGTCATTTGAATTCGCCGCACAGATGAAGTTAAGTTGCAGCAAAGCTACTTTCAACTGGCCCGCTGTCACTCCACTCCGGTTCTCGAAAGAACTTCGGAAGAACATTCAGAATTGTGATTCACATTGAGATTTATACGGAATTTCGCCACCCTTTTCCGGTTCACGCAGACCCAATATTCGGAAAAAATCGGAAAGGTGTGAACCGTAGTGGGAGCGCCGATAAATGTACTTCGTAAATTTTGATCCTTCGTCGACTTAACACCGACATTACACTCACAAATTAGGAGAAGCCTTCGTGTGTATCTCGAACGTTAAAAAACACAATGCAGGCCCTGCCGTCTCCTGACGTCCACCTTTTGATACCCCTCAAGAAAAAGAAGCCTTGGACTTTGACGCAAATCTTGTGGAGATTGTCCAAGGTCATTGTTCACGAATGGCGGTTTTAACGGAAGAACGCTTACTCCGTTGTTAGGAAGTCATAGTCCCGTCGACCGAATGTTTTTTTACCATAAAAGTTGCCGTCTCCACTTCATGAAAATAGTATTATGGAACTTATTTATTGGCGGTGTGTTCTCATGTGTAATAAGCCGTCTTATCGTTATTTTCATGGATAATACAATGTATCTTTCTAATCGTTGGCAACAAACGATCGCCATATCGGCAATATCGGCATTTCTCATAGTTGAAGGACATCGGCGCCAGTCTACGGCCGTTCACTTTTGCAAAGCTTCACTTCAGGGTAACGCGCGGTCACGTAGTGCCGAGAAACCAAGCGTTCTCCTATGTGCAGCCGTTTGCTCCTTTGACAGCAGTTGTGGATCATTTAATCATTCTATGTCGTATTCGATTTGTACGGTGTTTTCCAACGAGGAGCAAGGTGCGTCGAACGGCGTGAGCGGATTGACAGTTTTTATCAAGGAAAAGGTTGGGAATTTTGATATAGGGCTGGTACAACCGGTGTGGTAGGAGAGAATGTCCCCAAGAAAAAAATCCTCCAAAAAAGATCCAATGCTACATTGTTTTCTATAGCCATGCATCTTAATCCGTCATGGAACTATAGAAGCGGACACTTTTTACAGGGGGACAGTCTTTACTCTTACACCGGACTTATTCTGTAAAGGCCTGTATAACGCTGTAGTGTAAGACACGGGTAAAGTGACATGGCGGACGTAATCAGCCAATCAGAGCGCATCCGCCATGACACTTTACTCGTGTCTAACACGAAACGGCGGTTTTTATTGGTCTCCAATGCCATGTGTGAGAGAGAAAGCGCTAGTTCCTGTCCGATGTAAGTAATCGAACATTCTACATGTAGCCTACATGAAAGGACATGAATATCGGTTTAGAAGAACGCCAGTGGGCGCCTGTGCATGTAAATCAGTCTCGCGCAGCGCAGCCTGTGTGGGCACAATGCGTTTTCTACATGTACCAAAACGATCTGTGAAACTCGTTGTCCCTGTACATCTCCATCGCGGAAACTTTCATGACTGTATGTTTTCAGGGGCGATTCAACGACGATGTGAAAAGCGAGCACCCCACGCATCCTCCAGGTATCATTATTTTCCGATGTGTTTCCCCACTGGCGCAATCACGGCAGTATTCTACTGACTGTCATTTGAATGTGAGCATACAGGTGTAATATACGTGTGTCTCTTGTTGTCAAATGACCTCTAGTTCTGCCAGTCAATTGTAGGGAAACATTTGCAGAAGTGGAACAACAACTGACGTCACAACGGTGTAAACTCTTCTGGAGAGAGAGAGAAATCACCTGTGTTATTTTCGTCAGTCACTGGTCATCTTTCTATGTTGATCTTCTGCGCAGCGAACGTCAATGACCTCACGCAATATTGATCAATAGGGGGGTTTAGAAATCAAACGATCAAAATAAACTTTACGAAAACGTAATTTTTCATACTACACATTAACCAGATTTTATATCGGTACAAAAATAACGTTGTCGTTAACGGTTACGTTTCTAGTTTAATTTCTAAACCTCCGTATTGCCTCTTTCAATGCATTTCAAGAACTAGTGCATCCAATAAAGTTAGCGTTCGTCAAAAACGAGATTAAAGGCCCGTCTACACGATCATACATTTGTTCAAAACATCATCATACATTTGTATGATGATGTCCAAGCTTGTTGAACATGTTCATACGTGTTGGATGCTATTCATCAAGCTTGTTGGGAAAACGGTCCACACCGATCATACATTTGTCCATGAACATCATCATACAAAAATGATATGATGATGTTTTGAACAAATGTATGATCGTGTAGACAGGCCTTAAGATATCGTCCCGCTATCATAACACTACTTATACGTTGTCGTTATTTTTCCATAGCAAATACATGTACGTCAGAAATAGTGCAAGCATAGTGTTTCGTTATCGGTGCCATTTCTTAAACTCTCGAATAGTGAATTTAAGATATCGGTAACACTAACGTTATCGTTATGTTTACATTGCAATAGCGTTAGCGTTTAGTGTTATCGTTAACAGAGCGATTTCTCAAACGACTCGCGCGAAGATACATCTAATGCTAAATTACAGATACATTAGAAAATGGCGAGTACAAAATATACCTCCTTTTTCATTGTCCTAAAAAAGGCAAGAGAAATACGTCAGGTTTATCAAGGTCAAATTGTATGTTACCCATAGTAACTCTGCCGTGTCAGTATACGAGTGGAACAGAAATGTTGCTTAACTTTTTCTCTAGTAAGAAGAAGAAGCCGAGGGAAGTTTTTTATGCGTTACATGCGGCAGAAAGCGTTACCGCGACGTCTTATAAAGTAGAACTTGAGAGAGAGGAAAACACGACTAACGGACGTTTGTACTATTACTTCATGTACGACTGTGAGACGAAAAACCTCAGTGGTGCATGCAAGTAAGTTGATACCTGTACGTTTCTACATCTAGTTTTCCATCACGAGTCTTCCGTTCCTTGTCAGCCAACTTCTACACTTGATGTAGGCCTAGTGGTGTGCTAAAATATTAGAACTCTTGGCAAATCTTAAGTAACTGATGTTTTATTTGGCCCCAGAGCCTGGATTTCACTTTCCTGCCATTGCAAAAGGTAAAGGCAAAGGTACTGAGATTCTTTCACCTACGAATTTATCAGTCCAGTATTTCTTTTACATTTTAGGCCCCTACTCTAATATTTAGTATGCACCCCCCCCCCTTGGCAGCAGTCACAGCAGCGTACCTTTCTGGCATTGTGTCTACTTATTTTCTAAAGGCGCCGCTCCACGTGACAGTTTTCTATCGAAAGTTTGCTGTCAGATAGTCAATTATTGCTGTCAGACAGCAACAGTTGCTGTCATACAGTACTGTACGACAGCAATTATTGCTGTCTGACAGCAATAATTGACTATCTGACAGCAAATGACAGCAATTGTTGCTGTCTGACAGCAATAACTGACTATCTGACAGCAAACTTTCGATAGAAAACTGTCACCTGGAGCGGCGCCATACGAATTTCAACCCCAGTGTTATTCTACGCTCTCAGAAACTCATTACAAAGAGTTTCCTTAGAGTTATTCAACATTTCCAAAATGCAGTATGTTCCGCAGAAATTGACAAAGGTATCATCATAAAGGAATCAACCATAAAGGTTCAACTGACAAATTCAGCATTTTATAAATGTGGACGGTATCCCTTTAAAACCCAACAGATTTGCATTTGGACGTTTCCATATGATAGGCAAGACCCTTCTGCAGATTCACCGCAAATTTTGTTGAATTCTGACTGGTTGATCTTATGATACAAAAGGTCTGAATTAATGAGAACCCCACGAACGATGTGTGTTCAGGGTCATCGGTGTACATTTGAATAGGCTGACGTACATTTGTACATGGAACACTAATTGTGCTGAAAATAGCTCAGTTATCGTCAGAAATGGAATTCAAAGCATCATGTTGGCAGGTTCATGTACCTCTTCACCACAAAAAAAGTTGAAGCTCGTGCCTATTCAGTTCGGGATAAGTCTTTATTTACAAACGTTTCTAAACTTGGACTCGGAGTCTGAATTTAGACACTGAGAGTGTCTAAATTCAGAAACTGTGAATTATTGCTTTAAAGTTTTAAATTCTTNGTATGGGCCACCGTAATATTGAGGTCATTTCATTGAAATAATACTTTGTTTTCCAGTTCATGGCAAGTGTTCTAATATTTTTGCACACCACTGTACATGAAAATATCGACTTGTCATTTTAAGCCACGCTGTAGTCAATAGGAGCAGTCAGCCGCGCATATTGCCAACAGATGGCAGCAAAGTTCTAGCGGACCAATGTTCAGGAAAATCTACGTGATTGCTGCTCGGTCAATAATGACTGCGTCCGCTAGATGCATTGAATTGGGCCGTAGTGACACCTACTGGTCAACTCGCTGTCAGCTCCTATTCAGAAAGAACCTACGAGAACAAATCAAGAAAGTTTTCTTGGTCCGCTAAATCTTTGCTGCCATCTTTTTGCAATAAGCGCGGCTGACTGCTCCTATCGCCTATCCTCTATATTTCAGCCATTTCGGCTACCTTCACTGCCGAGTCACCCCGGACAATAGGCGGAAGCGGTCGTCATTCATAATTGAACTGCAAAAATCCATGACAGATATTTATGATAATATTTATTTTAAGTTCAATATGGGCAAAAGTAACGCGTCCATATTTGCTGACGGGAAGGAAATTGGTCTCCAATCGAAGTACAGCAAACCGGGACACTTTCGGACGAGTGTCCTTAATGTAAGAGAACCAAGTAGCTTGGGGTTGGTCGGTTTAATTTGGGGGAAGCCGTTCTACTTCACTTTCATAAAGCAAAAACCGCTGACATAAGGAGTATCAAACGACGTCGAATGGAACTGAGAACTGCCGGTGGATAGGGGAAAAACGTTCTGTCACTGAAAGGATAGAAAATAATAGTGTAATAATAATAATAATAATAATAATAATAATGGCGAGTTCTTATATAGCGCTTCATAGCGTATTACGCTCTCTAAGCGCTTCACACATTATTACCCCAGCCTATGATTCAGAAACCTTTCTGTAGAAACCAAAGGGCAGCCACAATATAGCGCACACGATGGACATTTCAGGCCAGTTGAGAGTTTCAGAGTGACACGGCCAGGGATCGAACCCACGATCTTCCGATCATGAGTCCACAGCCCTAACCATTATGCCACCGCGCTCCCCGTGTACGTTTGCACACCCAGCACGGCCATACAGGTGCCGCTACTACTCTCAGTGTTTATGGTGAAATCGTCCCCATGCACCAGGCCCGTAGCTAGCATAATGAGGGGGGCAAATGCCCCCCCCCCCAGGCAAATTGTGCAAAAAAAATTTTCAGCAAAATCAAAAAGATCATTATTGTTCGTTTGTTCGCGTCTCCGACTGCAGGAAATTGACTTAAAATCGCATCTTAGAGCTTCTAATTTTCGAAATTTTTTGGGCGTAGGTCCCCCAAGACTCATGTACTACGTGTATTTTCAATTTATGTAATGGATTTTGTAGTTCGTATTGCTGCCGCTAGGTCGGCAGTCAAACTCCTGGTAAGTGGCCGCATACCGTACCCCTTTAAGAACCGCTCAGTCAAGCAGGAGCTTCGTTTCTGAAAGGCGCAGTAAAATGGCTCAGATGAAGCACCGTAGCGTTTTCGGTTGCGTTCGAACTTCCAATATGGCCAACAGGTCGCCATCTTAGATACTGCGTCCAGTGCATTGCCATAACTTGAGAACCGCTTAGTTAATCGACTTTATATCTCAGAGGCTTAGTGATATGGATCAGACGAAGCAACCTATCATTTTGGCCGTGCTCCAACTTCTAGTATGGCCGCTTCCCGAGTCGGTTCATCCCCTGGTCACGTGCCATGAATTGACCATTCAGCGCGGGGTTGCATGGTAAAAGTAGATCTTTAAAAACCAGGTTTTCTCCATTTATCATAGATAATATCAAGAATATATAAGTACCAAGAATGTACAGAATATATAAGTACCAAGAATGTACAACTTAGTAATCAATCAAACGGATGGGCATTAAGTTACTTTTCCTGATAATAGAGGGCGTACGGTAATTATAGGCCTTCTAATTAAATAACCAATGTTTAGATTTAACGGTTGTTGACTGAATTGTATTATTTAGAATATCGGCAATATTCTTATGTAAAGTTACAGACATATTACTGGCGTACAATTTTTTTTGATTTTGGTGAAACCATGGATTTGTTGTTTAGGTCAGAGTGCCCGACCCTGAGATCAAGTACGATATCAATTTGTCGAAAATATGGTCCATTCAAAACTACTCTGTAGCTCGGTTATTTCTGAGTGCATATAACTGCGGGAGGTGTCATTTTGTTCGTAATAATCTTCTCTACACAATAATCCTTCACAAATTAAGATCCCTTCAGTTACAGGTTCACCAAAGGCAAATTAGTAAACGCACTTTTGGCAAATATTTTGAGTTGTACATTCTTGGTACTTATATATTCTTGATAATATCGAGTAAAAGGCACTTCAATATTCTGTTTGACAGAGAAATATAAATTAAGAGAAAAATAATTTTCAACTTTTGAGAAAGTTTGACAGTGACTGTGTCATATGCCTGTCTTCCAGTGGGTTAAGTGTATTACTACGCCGATATGGAGTGGCTGCATTCGAGCACGGACATCTCGCTATTTCTAATGGTAAATGCATTGGTCACACATTACAGGTGCGTGACCCCCGGAGGTTGGGGGGGGGGGGGTCATTATTACTCCTTTGGTCTGATCTGGGAAACCGCTTACACCCCCTACTATTACTCTAAACTCCCACTTACCTGTCCCATTCCTGAACTCGGAAAAAAATGACAAAATCAACATGACTAAGTTGACGATATCGCACGCTGTCTTTCTTTGCCAGGCTCGTCAGTGGGACAAGTGGACAGGATATTACTGTTTCTGACCATACCCCCATCCCCATTATCTTCAACTGAGGATTTAGTCACTTTTTCCGAGTTCAGGAATGGGACAGGTAAGTGGGAGTTTAGGGTACCTGCAACCACCGTCAGCACGCCATTTTGGAGCAGAATTGTGAAACTGTTCTGACTTTTTATGACCAGATATTACAAACAAGCATTCGACATGATGTTTAAAACATACAGTATCACACAAAACACCGATTAGGTAAATCCTCAAAAAAGGCTTACAAAATTGCCTGACAATCAGTTAAGGGTAATTGAAAGTACATTCTTTGTTCCCATTTGAAATTGAAGGAAATAAATCTATTGATAATTGTCACCAGAAACAATGATGATATCGATTAAACAACCAATAAAGACAAAAGCATGCTGATCGCTTAGTTCTAGACATTCAGTTCAATGTTTTGTTTAAAAGTTGACAAAAAGCTGAACTTTTCACATCTCGACGTAGTAATAAAGGATTTCATTTTAATTGATTTTACGCTTGATGCAGTTACGGAAATGGGGCTTAGTGATGGACGATTATGAACCAAGATCTCTGGAGTAGGAGCAGAGGAATGAGATCGAGAGTTTGAGAAGCCTGGCAGGAAAGAATTTCTCGGTTTGATCGACGACAGTTTCATTATGCATGCATGCAACACCAAGAAGTCATTTGAAATCCCCGTGCCGGTGAAGTGAGATGTAGAGTTACAGGGAATCGTTCTGTGGCAAGTGGTCCGCTGTCACTTTGAGTATCAAAATCACGGAAAGCGTGACGGAATTGGAACCCGCATCGAAATCCACACGGAGTATTATCATCCGCAACTGGTTCACGTAGAGCCAAAATTTCGAAAAGTTCGCACCATAGTTCGAGCACCGATAATCTCTCTAGCTATTGCTCGTGAAGTTCATCCTTTACAGGTGTAACATCTGTGAGTGTTTCTGTAGCTCAGTGTTCCCCAACAATAGACGCGGCCTAGAATGGTTATTGTTGGGTTAGTTACCGCTTAATCCGTCTGGAGGGAAACAATAAGAAAAATACAGAAATACGGGGAACACTGATCGACGTTACACATGTGTGACAGGGATCAAAGTCCCCCTGGAATCAAAGTCCGTCTTATTGTTCAGCGAGGGATTAGAATATACGGCTACAGAGACCATGACCATTCGGATATAACCTTACAGTAGCGGGCTATTGTTTGGCGGACTTGCATTCCTAGGACGTTGATTCCTGTCACACCTGTCCTGATTAATTTCCCACACAAAAGGCGTCCGTCGTTTAGGACCGGGTTTTCTCTCCTGACGTCCACTTGAAGAAACTGCTCTAGAAAAATAAGATGTTTTGGATCTTGCCGGAATCACGTGGAAATTGGCCAGTATCACTGCTCTGACTTTCAAATAACGGGAGTTTTTTTTTTTTCATTAAAACCATCATCCGCACAAAGTTTCGCGTCCAAATGTTTTGTGGCCACAATAACTTCCGTTTCCTCCTCATAAAAATTATATTACGCGGATTGAAAGCTGCCTTTGGCGGTGCATTCTCACGTATGATACGCCGTTTCATCGTTATATCCGTGCATATTGCTATGTATCTTTCTGATATAAACTGGCAACGGAAAATCGCCATATCGGCAATATCGGCGTTCCTCGTAGTTGAGGGAAATCGGCGCCAGTCTACGACCGTTCACTTTCGCAAAGCTCCACTTCAGGGCAACTCACGGTTACGTAATTCTGAGAAAGAAAGCGTTCTGCTCTGTGCAGTAGTTTGCTGCTTTGACAACAGCTGCGTGTCATTTAATTATTCCTCGTCGTATAAGATTTGTACGGTATATGTGAAAGGGAGGAAGCTTGCTGTGTCCAAAGGCATAGTTTATATCAAGGATAAGGTTTGGCACTTTTCCTAATTTGGCACAACCGGTGTAACATATTTGAATGATCCCCATCTGTGAGTGTTCCCTACCATTGTCAGACTGAATAAGCTGCGACCTGACAGCAGGGCCCGTATGCATAAAGGTGGAATAAGCTTATTCCAGGTTTAACTTAAGGCCATAACGTTAGGTTATACCTGGAATAAGCTTATTCCACTTTTATGCATACGGGCCCAGGGGAACACAGAGAGAAAGGTACGATCGATCTGCCTGGATTTCCCAAACAAATTGGGGGACTCAGACAGATGTCACAACGGGTCCAGCCCCTCCCTCCGTATGGAATTGTACGGTATTTTCAAAGGGGAGTGCAGGTAGATGTCTCATAACTTCGTGAATGTCCCCAAAATCTTTGCCTCATACATTGCCTTCTTCATGTAATCAAGACCAAATTTTCAGCACACATTGAAAAAACTGCAGGCAGAGCTTTAATGTTTTCAGGTAGAGCAAAGTACATTTACACTACACTTAAGGTCGGCGAACGTAAGCACGTTCTGAATAGAATAAAGCGTGGCTTTAAGAGACTAGGCCTAAGGAAAGATGCTTTAGCTTGCGATTGTCATCGCACATTAGACATTAGACATATATCTGTTTAAAGTCGCCAGATTTTGTCTCGTGTCTTGTGGCTGATGACGGTCTTCTAATGGTCCAAGCATCGAGTTCCACCGTCGGCATGATGAGCTGTGGGTTGGTCTCCTGTAAAGACCAAAAAGCAATGAACCTATCTTGCACGTCTTGCTTGTAATAGAAGCTGGCTATTATTTCCTACTGAATCCATCCAAAAGACTATCTTTCAGACATTAGTAGTACAAATAGGCCTATTGCTGTTTAAAGGGAGACTCCACTCATTGTAAGCTTTTGAATTTTTATCAATCCATAGAGACTAATGCCATGAGTTGTGATGTCACTAGTGTCAATACGCTGACGACCTTTGTAGTGAATGAGCTATACTGTGACTGCCTAGGCCTATTGGTTGTACCTTCATAAATATGCATTGAGCACATATGTCATCACATATGCTGTGCAATGGTCCCCTTGGGATTCAATTAAAATACATGTACTTAAAATGAGGAGTTTTCTGATTTTTAAAAAACCTTACATGTTGCAGATACATGTATCAATGAATTTGAATGTATTAACGATACAGTAAACTCGAGTTTAAACCACCGGTTCATAAGCACACCCACAGTCGAAATGGGAGTGAATAAAACATGACAACTATTACGCTGAATGGCTGGATTTGCTTGTACGATCACAACCACGTGATGAAATGAATAGTTGCTTAAGGCCTAGGGTGAAACTGACCCTACTTTGGGTGTGCTTATGAACATAATGAACCGGTGGTTTATACTCGAGTTTACTGTATTCCAAAAATTCAAAATTTCACACAGTGAATGTAGTCTCCCTTTAGTAGTGTATACGTGTACTTTATATTATCAATAGGGAGTTTGAGATCAGCGACTTATCACGGATCCTTATACGTATACGGATCGAAATGTACACAAAATTTGGTCTTATGGTACAGAATTCTATCCGTATACATATATAAGGATCCGTGATAAGTCGCTGATCTCAACCTCCCTATTATTACTAGGGTCTACCTGACTACAAAGCGCCCTTGCCCACAAGATAAATGTCCAAAAACCACCATGTACAATTCTTGAATAGAATGCAATACCGGGGTAAAACAGTGCAAGAATACGTGATACACCGATTTTTTAAAAAAATCGATGATCTGGACATAAGAGCACCCATTGTACGTCACCTTGATTTTGTAACCGTTAATTGAAAGAAAAAAAAATTGCGCCGGCGTTTTTTTTCGGAATGCACTTTTTTATGCAGGATTTTCACTTATTTCTACCACGATAGCCCTATACCATAAAACTCGAGGTCCCTTACATGTGTACATCTACCTCTCCATCTCTGCGCATGTTTTCAGGGTCGAACCAATGACGACAGAAACAGCGGGCACCCCGCGTATCATCCAGGTATCGCTACTAGTTTCCTATACATGTAATATGCTTTGCGTTCCTTTTAATAGATTCTTGACACATAATAGGCTATTCTGAAAGAAAATTTCACTACGGTGAGGCACGGTCATTAGCGTTTATCACCGGGGCTAAAGGGCCAATAATGCTACTACAGCTTCGGCCCTGACGAAAAAATCAAATACCCTCGTACAAAAATACAAAAATGCCGGGGTTCTAAAATTTGCTCATTTCAGATAAGTTAGAAAATGGTGAGTATAAGATGTATGTCCTTTATTATTGTCCTAAAACTGACAAGCGAGATACGCCACATTTATCGAAATCGGACTGTATGTTACCAGTGGTTACTTTGCCGGTTCTGCACACGAGTATGACAAAGAGGGTCCTTAACTTCATCTCTGGATCGAAGAAGCCAAAGGATGTTATCTATGAGTTACACGCGGCAGAAAACGTCACTGCGACCTCTTATAAAGTAGAACTCGAGAAATCGAAAAACACGACTACCGGACGTTGGTACTATTACTTCATGTATGACTGTGAGACTGAAAATATCAGTAAAAATGCTTGCAAGTAAGTTGATAACCATGTACACTACTCAAAAAAGTTAAGAACACTTGTTATTTTGTGCACAGCTTTTTCATATCACAGTTTTTACAGCTGAAAATGGGATGATGTAACTGTCCTGAATGACCTCAAACACACTGTTTTGAATTAGAATAGTAAGTTCCAATTGTTGCATAACGTGTTCTGAACCAATCCAATGCCTGAAACAGAATTATGAGTTATGAAAAAAGTGGTCCTTAACTTTTTTTGAGTAGTATATTTGTGTATCAGGTAAAACTCCGTGTACCAACAGAAGTTATCTTAACATTTATACCCGTGAGAAATATTGACATAGCTTGTCTTGTGCGTACAAAGGGCACGTAGATCATGCGTTGTGTTGAATGGGTAGATCGGTACCACGATCCTCCGCTAGGTGGGTTTAGGATGGGATCGGCACATCCTATTACAATTTTGTGTTTTAATTGGCTGCTAATTAAAGACGAGGAAATACCACCGTTGAAAATGGCGCCATTCTTGCTCAAGGACAAAAAGTACAAAACGTCAGAAATGGGCTTACTGGTAGTGATGTCGGAACTTTCGTCAAAAATACAACTCATGCAAGTTCATGATATTTTTGGTTTCAAAATGTGCCTTGAGGCCCTAAAGAATTGCCGTAAAGAGCAAATCCACTGAAGATTTTGGGAAACATTTAAGTTTATTAGCTGTGCATTTACTAATGATTAAGGATGTACAATATGGCTACAATATATTGACAATATATAGTCTGTCTTCTATATTTCAGCCATTTCGGCTACCGTCATTGGAAAATCACTCCGGATAATTCACGGAAGCAGGCGTCATTCAGAATTGAACTCCAAAGATCACTTACAGATATTTATGATAACACTTACTATAAGTTCATAATGGCCAAAAGTAGGGTGCATCTACTTGCGGACGGAAAGGAAATTGGTCTCCAAAAAAAAGTCACTGAAGTGGGAACGTTTCGGAGGAGTGCCCTTACGGTTAAAAGTTCAAGGAACTTGGGGCCGTTAGCGTCTCTAGTTGGGGGCAAGACGTTTTACTTTGCTTTCATCAAGCAAAATCCATTGACGTAAGGAATATCAAAAGATTGAGTCTTAGACCTGCCCGTTGATAAAATAACACGTTCTCTTACAGTTAGGGTAGAAAATGGTGCCTACAGTATCCACGTGCTTTATAAATGCCCAGGGCAAAGAGGTAAAAGAAACTGCAAGATTCCCGTTTTCACAAAATTACATCAACCGAAGAGTCGCTTCAGCAGTTTTATAAGTCGGCTTGGCATTCAATCGAATAAGCCTTATTATACCACCTACGCTGTTGTAAATGCCAAACCTACGATGTACAAAGTAGAAACGGATGACGATGAGTACGTAGCAAAACCTGTTTATTTTATATACGATTGTGAGACAACAGGGAAGTGCATGTAAGTTGTTTCTGTCGATAGAAGTGTAGCTTCGTAGTAAATTTTCGGTGGAAGTGATTTCATGGCTGTTGGGTAACTTCAAATTTGTTCTGCGTTCCAAAGGTTAATGGCAGTATTGTCACTGGTGATGTGTGGAGCCTGGTCAAATAAAAAAATAGGTTTACATTTATACAATATGTACTAGTAAGTAAATAATAATAAAATATATAGTAATATAATAGTAATGAAATAATTATGATAAAAAAATTCAGATAAAATGAAAATAAATAGTAATAGTAATACATGTACATAAACAACTGAAATAAAAATTAAAAAATTAAAATAAATAAAATATAAAATAAATAGTGATAAAATAATAATAGTTATAAAAAATAAAATTACAAAACAAAATAAATAATACGAGTAAAAATTACAAAAATCAAATAAATATAAAGAATAAAAAATTAAATTAAAATAAAGATAAAAACTAAATAAAAAATAAATAGTAATAAGTAGTAATAAACTGGTGGTAATAAATGTGTACATGTAAATAGTAATGTAGAATAAGACGAATATTACAGTGTGCCATACTCCCTCTGAATTCAAAAGTGGAGATACCACCGTGTACATGTGGTATCTTCGAAGTACATGTAGCACTAATACATTACCCCTTATAGCCAACCTCTTTGTTCACAACACGGAGTTGTATATTACATCCTATGATACTGACCAGGATACAGAATAGCACAAAATTGACACACAAAATGATAATAAGCAAGAAGTCAATCTCCAGAATTCACGAATTTTCGACCCCAACCGGGGTCTTTTTCAAGTGGAACTTTACAATCTGAAACTCTAGAAAAGAAACTCTATGATACTGACCTTGTTTTTTACTGATTTTCATTTTTAACAGGGGTTTATCAATACGTTACAAGTTGGGATATCGGCAATCAATGGTAAGCCCTGACCCAAAGCGACCAAAGGCCTCGTTCACTTTGAGCATATCCCGAGACGAAAGTACGAAATATACTTCGAGGTACGTCTGCAGAATAATTTGCAAGAACACAAACTCCGATAACAAATGGCCGAATGGGAGAAGGATTGTGTACGGGTCCTACCAAGAAAATTACCTGACCGTTAAGAATCTTAAAAGGAATTACGCATCAGAAAGTTATCTGTTTGTTTTTACTAAAAAGAAGCAGAAACAATGAGAAAGTAACGATGAAAAATATTACGTTTTGTGTGTACATTATACACTGTATTCATACATGGATCTACATGCATTACATCCGTCCTACGAGTTCTGTTGGGCTATCCGTCCATTTTTACGCGGTAAAGGTGCTCTAGTTCGAATTGTAAACATTACGGTGTGCCATCTATTGTCAACTTCTGGTACTAACAAATCAGATAAAATCGAATTAAATCTCGCCTTTCACAACTTTTTGTTTGTTTTTGAGCCTAAAATCATGAATATATTTCAGTTACAAGAATATTTATCAAGATAGATATAAAAATAGATACATGTGTAACATTAATATTTTGGTATACACGGTGCTGCCACCTGTCCGAGGAAAAATAACTATTATAATCAACCATGTAAATATACAAACCGTAATGTTTACAATTCGAACTAGAGCACCTCTGCCCAAAGGTTCTCTGAAAAAGGTCAGAGGCTCCGCTGACAATAGTGTTCAAAACAATTATTATATTGATTAGCAATCGATTACTTATAGAAGCTCTTCAATTACATGACGAGACTTTTGTATTCATTTCGTTACGTTTATTGAACTTCAGCTGAACTTTTCACATCTCGACGTTGGTAATAAAGGATTACATTTTAATTGGTTTTACACTTGACGCAGTTAAGGCTATGGATTTCAGTGATGGACGGTTGTGAATGGCGATCTGTGGAGTAGGAGCAGAGGAATGAGATTGAGAGAGAGAAGCCTGGCAGCAGGACAGAAGTTCTCGGTTTGATCGATAGTCCGAACGTCTGACTCGTATTGCTATTTTTAGAATCTGCTGGACGCTAATACAGAGTCAGATGATGAGTAACCGAAGAACCAGATTTTGGTTCTACGTCATCAGCATGATCAGATCACGGATTGGTGGTTCCCGTATCACGTGACCTCAAACTGTAAAGATGGCGATGCTGTGCAATTGCCGATTCGGCTTTTCGAGAGGAATATTTTTCGTGATTTTGATAACAAATTGCGGTTTTCTTNGGACGGACCAATCAAAATAGACCCCCCGCGATAGGCTTCATCTGACTCTTGTTGTGGCCGTCAGTTCTGCAAATGAGCAACAGGAGGCAGTGTTCGGACTATTTGATCGACGGCAGTTTCATTATGCATGCATGCAACATCAAGACGTCATTTGAAATCCCCATACCGGTGTAGCAGTAAAAAGTGTCCCCCAGTAAAAGTGTCCACTTCTATTGTTGAATGACGGAATAAGGTGCATGGGTATAGAAACCAATCGCCATAGATTAGAATGTAACAATAGGATCATTTATTCCCAGGACAGTTTTTCCTAGGACATTCTTTCCTTTCACACCTGTGTGACATGAACCAACGTCCTAGGAATGCAAGTCCGCCAAACAATAGCCCGCTATTGTAATGTTATATTCGAATGGTTAATGGTCTCTATAGCCATGTATATTATAATCTTTCGCTGAACAATAAGACCGGACTTTGATTCCATGGGGACTTTGAAGCCTGTCACACGGGGTTTCGAGCCCTCTATCGTAGCTAGTATCTCCATAGGAAAGTTTTTTTCAAACTTGTGTCCTACTCTCCTGACGTCCACTTGAAGAAACTGCTCCAGAAAAAACGCGGATTGAAAGCCGCCTTTGGCGGTGCATTCTCATGTATGATACGCCGTTTCATCGTTATATCCGTGCATATTGCAATATGTATCTTTCTGATATAAATTGGCAACGGAAGATCGCCATATCGGCAATATCGGCGTTCCTCATTGTTGAGGGAAATCGGCGCCAGTCTACGACCGTTCACTTTCGCAAAACTTCACTTCAGGGCAACTCACGATTACGTAATTCTGAGAAAGAAAGCGTTCTGCTTTGTGCAGTGGTCTGCTGCTTTGACAACAGCTGCGGGTCATTTAATTATTCCTCCTCGTGTAAAATTTGTAGGGTATTTGTGGAAGGGAAGAAGCTTGCTGTCTCTAAAGGCAGGAATGGTCTCACAGTTTATATCAAGGATAAGGTTTGGCACTTTTACTAATTAGACACAACCGGTGTAACATATTTGAATGATCCCTATCTGTGAGTGTTCCCCTAACATTGTCAGAGTGAATAAGCTAGACTTGACAATAGGGGAACACAGAGAGAAACGTGCGATCTATCTGCCTGGATTTCCAAAAAAAGGGGGAACGCAGGCAGATGTCAAACCGGCTTCATTACAGCCCCTCCGTATGTAATATTAGGCCTATGTTTTCAAAGTGTTAGGAGAGTGCGGATAGAGGTTTCATAACCTAATGAAGGTCCGAAAATCCTTGCCTGATACGTACTTTATGTAACCAAGACCAAATGTTCAGCACACATTGAAAAAAACTGCAGGCAAAGCTCTAAGGCTTCCTTTACATAGAAGTATACGGTATACGAAAACGCCGGTTAACAAAGGCTTCCCGAGGATTCACGACCGTGAAGCCATTGGTTAACCGGTGATTTCGTATACCGTATACCTCTATGTAAAGGAAGCCTAATACCCCCATCACACTGAGCTAGTTCTCAGTACGTTCTTGAAAATTTTGCCGAACGGCCTCAAACTGTGTGCGAACGGAGTGGACGTAGTGGCAACGTTTTACCGTCTTTTTACGAACTTCGTGGACGGGAAGGGTGCTCCAGTACATCGAAGCATTATTTGGCCAAGGGTACACGTTCTAGCCCGTTTTACGATTTTTTTAGGACGGGGCAGGACGTTTTGAAAACGACTTCAGTGTGATGGGGGTATTATGTATGTAGAGCATAGTACATTCCGTCGGCGAACGTAAGCACGTTCTAAATTGAATAAACCGTGTGGCTTTAAGGCCGAGTTTACATCAAGGCACACGCGATACGAACACGCAGACGAACAAAGGCTTCATGGGGATGAATCCTTTGTGAAGCCATTGTTCGCCTGCGTATTAGTGTCGCGTGTGCCTTGATGTAAACTCGGCCTTAGGGACTACTGTAGGCCTTAGGAAAGATGCTTTAGCTTGCGATTGTCATCGCCTTAGGGACTACTGTAGGCCTTAGGAAAGATGCTTTAGCTTGCGATTGTCATCGCACATTAGACATTAGACATTATATCTGTTTAAAGTCGCCAGATTTTGTCTCGTGTCTTGTGGCTGATGACGGTCTTCTAATGGTCCAAGCATCGAATTCCACCGTCGGCATGATGAGCTGTGGTTTGGTCCTTTGTAAAGACCAAAAACAATGAACCAATCACGCACGTCTTGATCGTTATAGCACCTGATATATCATACATGTATTTCTTACTGAATCCAAGAAACAATCTTCCAGATATTAGTACATGCTGTCTACATGTATGTAGTGTACATGTATGCGTACTTGAAATTATCATTATTACTAAGGGCCTACCTGAATACAAAGAGCCCTTTTCCACAAGATAAAAGTTCAAATGCAATACAGGTGTAACGTTTTTCAGTGTGGCCATTTTTCGACCTCATTTTTCTTTGTGATATTCCCATTTTTCGCAACACACTTGGAAACGGACTCGCTGTTTCTCTGTGTGTTGCCCATTGTCAAGTCGCGGCTTATTCCGTCAATCTATTGTAATGTCACACTGGCACACGGGCCTCACTGAAAAACGTTAAACCTGGGAAAACAGCGCAAGTAGAATAAGTGATACACCGATTTTTTAAAATTTCGATGATCCGGGCATAAGAGCACCCATTTTACACGTTGTAAGTCACCTTGATTTTGTATTCTAAAATACCTTGGTATCTCGTGCGGGATGTTTCAAATGGATAATGCATTAGCCTCATTCTGAATGCAGTGGATCTGGGTGACACAACCAAGACCCCCGGCTCAGTGTTTCCATGGCGTCTGGCGTCCAGCATTTTTCGCTTCTAGCATTCAGAGAGGTAGTGCTGCGAATGTCGGCCCGATGGATACTCAGTGACCTATCCGAACGACGTTTTGTACCATCAGCTACATTTTCCTGCGGATAGTCCGTTGAAGAAAGCACCCTGCGATCTCATTTCGACTCCTGCAGCTTGCTGTTAGCGCTGCACACAGATGTACACGATACAGGCACGATGTACAGGTGTGTACACAGAGTGCGTGATTCACTGATGTGGCGTCATTGACGGAGCGTCGTCGCTGATATTTTTAGGCCTATTTTGCAATCAAATTGCACAGAACCTAAATTTTATGAATGTTTAGTTTGAGGTAATTTAGAATAGAAATTAAACCCTTGGGTTTGGACAACCAAGACCCTCCACCTCGGGTTTAATTCCTTAAACCGTTAATTGAAAGAAAATTATTTTTGCGTTTTTTTTCGGAATGCACTTTTTTATTCAGGATTGTTACTTTTTTCAACCACGATAGGCCTATACCGAGGTCCCTGTTCATCTGCCTCGAGAGAGATTTCCATCTCTGCGTATGTTTTCAGGGTCGAAGCAACGACGATGGAAACGTCGGGCACCCCGCGTATCATCCAGGTATCGGTAGTTTCCTATATCGGGTTGCCCAGAAAAAACGATAACACTTTTTCAACTACAATTATTCAAAAACCATTGTACATGACGGGTACGTATAACTTTGAAATTTTACAGGTAGTAAGATAGGGATCTTTGACAACTCTAACCCAAATTGCAGGTCCATGGCATAAAAACTGTGAAAATTATGATATTTTGAAAATTTTCGTTCAAGACCAGAAATGCCGGTCTGAGAAGTTACATCAGACCTACAATTTGGGGTAAAGTTGACAAACGTCCCTATCTTACTATCTGTAACATTTCAAAGTTATACATGTACTTACAATAGTTTTTGAATTATTCTAGTTTAAAAAGTGTTATCGTTTTTTCTGGGCCACCTGATATATGCTTTAGTTTCCTTTCAATACATTCTCTTGAAAAAGAATGTTCTAAAAGAAAATTTCAGTACGGTGTGGCACGGTCCATCACCGGGGCTCAAGGGCCAATAATGCTACAACGGCTTCGGCCCTGACGGAAAAATCAAATACCCTCGTACAAAAATACCGGGGTTCTAAAATTTGCTCATTTCAGATAAGTTAGAAAATGGTGAGTATAAGATGTATGTCCTTTATTATTGTCCTAAAAAAGGCAAGCGAGATACACCACGTTTATCGAAATCGGACTGCATGTTACCAGTGGTTACTTTGCCGGTTGAGCACACGAGTATGAAAAAAAGGGTCCTTAACTTTTTCTATAGAAGGAAAAAGCGAAAACGTGTTATATATTTGTTACACGCATCAGAAAATGTAACGGCGACATCTTATAAAGTAGAACTTTTGAAAGCGAAATACACGACTAACGGACGTTTGTACTATTACTTTATGTACGACTGTGAGACGAAAAACTTAAGAGAATCTTGCAGGTGAGTAGCATTCATAAATGCACCTATCAGTTCAGATTCCGTGTTCCAACAGGAGTTGATCTTGAAGGTAGGCCTGCACACCTGTACTTCTATGTAAGGCTTTCCTTACATAGAAGTATACAGTATACGAAAACGCCGGTTAACAAAGGAATGCCGAGGATTCACGACCGTGAAGCCATTGTTAACCGGCGTTTTCGTATACCGTATACTTCTATATAGAGGAAGCCTAAGGCCCCGATTACATAGAAGTATACGGTATACGAAAACGCCGGTTAACAAAGGCTTAAAATGGATTCACGACCGTGAAGCAATTGTTAACCGGCGTTTTCGTATACCGTATACTTCTATGTAATCGGGGCCTTAGGTATACGAAAAAGCCGGTTAACAATGGCTTCACGGTCGCGAATCCTTTGTGAGGCCTTTGTTAACCGGCGTTTTCGTATACCGTATACTTCTATGTAATCTGGGCCTTAAGGACGCCCAATTAACACCTCGAGTTCCCTTCTGGCGAGGTGCCCGGATGGACCCTCAGTATCCTGTGTCCATCCGGGTATTTATTGGGCTATACCGATCCTTCTAATTCCACCTAGCGGAGGAAAGTGGTACCAATCGCATTGAACAGAAGTTGAAATACAATTGTGTGCTTCAAAGGAGAATGCATGTACCGGTACATGTACATGTATACCTACAATATATCGACCAAAATTTGTCTTCTATATTTCAGCCATTTCGGCCAACGTCATTGGAAAATCACTCCGGATAATTCACGGAAGCAGGCGTCATTCAGAATTGAACTGCAAAGATCACTAACAGATATTTATGATAATACTTACTATAAGTTCATAATGGACAAAAGTAGGGTGCAGCCATTTGCGAACGGACAGGAAATTGGTCTCCAAACAAAATTCACTAAGCTGGGAACGTTTCGGACGAGCGCCCTTGCGGTTAAAAGTTCAATGAAGTTCGGGCCGTTGGCGTCACCAGCTGGGCATGGGGGGAAATCGTTTTATTTTGCTTTCATAAAGCAAAATCCGTTGACGTAAGCAATGAATCTCAGACTTGCCGTTGATGAAATAACACGTTCTCTTACATAAAACTGTTTGGGTTCAGAGATTGTTTGGACTACTCGCAGGGTACTGATGGACGCCTCGTTTAACATGGGCAATTGAACCATCTTTTTTTGAAGATGGGGACTTGGCCTAGTGGTTAAGGCGTGTTGCCCCTTAGTGCTGGCGATTGATGCCTCATGCGAGGGTGCGTGGGTTCGAATCTGGTAGGAAGCAATGCCTTTCACCTTTGAAACCCGTTTTCTATTTCATATTCTCTTACAGTTAGGGTAGAAAATGGTGTCGACAGGACGGGACAGGAACTTAGTTGGGACATGTCCTAAGACATCGATGGTGCAACCCATTTTTGTTCTTAACGTTAAGACCATTGGTGCAACCGGGCCCTGTTGGGCTGTCCGGCCGTTTTTACGCCTAATCTACTGGGACCTCTGCCCAAAGGTTCTCTGAAAAAGGTCAGAGGCTCCGCTGACAACAATGGTCAAAACAGTTACATTGTATTATATTGATTAAAAATCGATTACTTATAGAAGCTCGCCAATTATGATGACACTTTTGTATTCATTTCGTTACGTTTATTGAACTTCAGCTGAACTTTTCACATCTCGACGTTAGTAATAAAGGATTACATTTTTAATTGGTTTGACACTTGACGCAGTTAAGGATATGGATTTCAGTGATGGACGAAAAATGGCGATATCTGGAGTAGGAGTAGAGGAATGCGAATTGACTGATTGAGAGAATTTGAAAAGCCTGACATGACCGATTTTCTCGGTTTAATCGACGACAGTTTCATTTTTCAAACGCGTATCTGTCCTTCTCTCCTGACGTCCACTTGAAGAAACTGCTCCAGAAAAAAGAAGTTTTGGACCTTGCGGAAACACGTGGCGACTGGCCGGCAGCATTGCTCTGACTTTCAAATAAAGGGAGTGTTTTTTCATTAAAATCATCACCCGCACAAAGTTTCGCGTCCAAATGTTTTGTGGCCACAATAACTTCCGTTTCCTCCTCGTAAGAATAATATTACGCGGATTGAAAGCCGCCTTTGGCGGTGCATTCTCACGTATGATACACCGTTTCATCGTTATATCCGTGCATATTGCAATGTACCTTTCTGATATAAATTGGCAACGGAAGATCGCCATATCGGCAATATCGGCGTTCCTCGTAGTTGAGGGAAATTGGCGCCAGTCGACGACCGTTCACTTTATCAAAACTTCACATCAGGGTAATATGAGGTCACGTAATGCACAGAAACAAGGCATCCTCCTCTGTGCAGTAGTCTGCTGCTTTGACAACAGCTGTGGGTCATTTAATTTTTCCTCGTCGTATAAAATTTGTACGGTATTTGTGAAAGGGAAGAAGCGATCTGGGTCTAAAGGCAGGACTGGTCTTACAGTGTATATTAAGGATAAGGTTTGGAACTTTACTATATAGGGTGGGACGTTTTAGAATGATCCCCATTTGTGAGTGTTCCCCTACCATTGTCAGACTGAATAACCTGCGATTTGACAATAGAGGTACACGAGAGAAATGTGTCTATCTGCCAGTGTTTCCAAAACACAAAATGGGGAACACAGGCATGTCACACAGGTGTAATAGAATCTAATGTCCCCCGATATGTGATGTCCCCCAACAACACATTTACGGATTAAGCGGCGCCATTGAATTGGATTCCAGAGATAGCAAGACCTTTAATCCTGTAACAAACAATGCAGGGGGACATCAGGAGGGTGGGGCATTAGATTCTATCACACCGGCTTTATTACTGCCCATCTGCATGAAATTTTAGCGTATTTTCAAAGTGTTAGGGGAGTGCAGGTAGAGGTCTCATATCCTCGTGAAGGTTCCTAAAATGCTTATGCCTGACATGTATTTCAAAGAAGCAAGGTGTAGTTTTTAGCACACATTGTACATGTAGGCAGAGCTCTAATGTATTCAGATAGAGTATAGTACATTTTACACAACACTAACGTCGGAGGACGCAAGTCGGACTTCCTGAATGCAATATAGTCCTGCACAATAGTATGTGTCTAGTCGTGGTCAACCGTGTCCTATCCATTCAAGTTGACGACGGCAAGCTCACATATTACGGAGGTTTCGAAATCAAACGATAAACATAAACTTTACGACAACGTTATTTTTCATACTACACATTAACCAGATTTTATATTGCATATTCATAAGCGCCGTTTGGACGACAAGCCAAAAAACCACACTCAGATTCAATCCGATTGGATCCGATCACCCGTATCGGGTCTCATTTGCGTTTAGACGAGATTTGAATGTGGTCGTATGTGGTCCAATGCGGTCCAATGTGGATTCGGGACCAGAAGCCTAAAGCCGCTGACAGACTAGCGCGACGCGGCGCGGAGCTGCGCGTTTTCGTTTGTGTTTTCAGGGACCATGTGCAGTGGAGCGCAAAAACACAAAAGAAAACGCGTCGCTCCGCGTCGCGTGCGCACTAGTCTGTCACCGCCTTAAGAATCCATTCACGCGATTTTCGTGCCGCGCGATGTCGCATCCTTTGTCCAGAACCAACGCGGCGGAAACAAACAATGCCTTCGAGCGTCTGCGGCAAGAAAATCGCGTGAATGGATTTTTAGCCTTATAAATCCATATTGGACCGCATTGGGGAGCGTTTACACGCAACAGTTTTGAACCACAATCGGATTCTATCTGATCGCATGTGGAGTTTTGCCTATCGTCTAAACGGCCATATTGGGCCGATTTCACAAATTGAGCCGTATTCAAAAAGGGTGTTTAAGACTTAGACACGTGTGACTTCGTCAAATGCATGGTGGAAGTGTGTGCATTTAGTGAAGTTACACACGTCTAAGTCTTAATCGCGCGATGATCACCCTTTTTGAATGCGGCCCAGGGGCCCGTATGCATAAAGGTGGAAAAAGCTTATTCCAGGTTTAGCTTAACACGTTATAACATTAGGTTATACCTGGAATAAGCTTATTTCACCTTTATACGGGCCAGGGTGTTTAAAGGGCCTCTAGAGGCAGCCTTTTAGCGGATACTGATATGATTACTAACACAGAATTGGTGGCACGAGGATCCAACTTGGGCATCATTTTTGAAGTAAAATTTCATCAATGTCAACATTTGATTCACAATTCACGAGTTCATGGTTGCTGGCGCCACCTGTTGCATACTAGAAGTACTGTTAGTAGCCGAATAGCGAGCTGCCTCTAGAAGTCCTTTAAGACTTAGACGCGTGTAACTTCACTAAATGCACGCACTTCCACCATGCATTTGACGAAGTTACACACGTCTAAGTCTAACGCCATTTGTGAAATCGGCCCATTATGTTCTGATAGGCCTTAGGAAGATGCTTTAGCTTGCGATTGTCATCGCACATTAGACATTAGACATATATCTGTTTAAAGTCGCCAGATTTTGTCTCGTGTCTTGTGGCTGATGACGGTCTTCTAATGGTCCAAGCATCGAGTTGCACCGTCGGCGTGAGTTGTGGGTTGGTCTTTTGCACCCCCGCTCCAAAATGAACCAACCTGGGTGGAGATTTTGAATCAAGCTATTGCGAGTCCTGATAAGGCATTCAGCACTGTAGATATAGTAGCTCAGTTTGGTTGGCAAACTGGTCAGTTCCCCTTTAAGAATATCGACGCTAAATACAAAAGAGCACCCATTGCAAGTGACCTTGATTTTGTAACCATTAATTGAAAGAAAGTAATTTCTTGCGTTTTTTTCTGAATACAATCTTACGCAGGATTTTCTCTTATCTCAATCACGATGGGCCTATTCCATAAAACTCGACGTCCCTGCGCATCTACTCAGCGGGGGAGGTTTCGATCACTGCATGTATGTTTTCAGGGGCGAATGAACGACGATGTTAACAGCAGGCACCCCATGTATCATCAAGGTATCACTATGTAGTTTCCGAATTCCTTTCGTTCGTTTCAATTCCCTTTCAGGCCATTTGCGGGAGAACTCAATGCGGCATTCGGAACGACCTGAGGCGAACTAGCTTATCTGTCCACTGGACGGCGCATTTCACCTCGGACGCAAGTCCAAGGTCAACAAACCCACGTGACCGACCGTGGGACTATTCTGGCCTGTTAAGATGTTCAACCTTATTTGCTGGATAAGATGAGGCATATCATAAACGTACCGGTATCTCACCCAATCTGCCAATTGTTGATCCAATAACGCAACGTTTCTGTGTGACCTAGTTAGTTCATGCGTAGGGTGCTGCAGGTGTGATGAGGCGACCGCATCCAAACCCACAGAAGCGCAAGGAAATCCTTGCGCGTTCAAGATGGCTGCCTTGGAATTGTGTCCGAGGGGAAATGCGAGTGTCAACGGAAATTGCCGAGCAGTTGCCTTCGGAAGTTCCGAATATCAATGCGGTAGAGGTGCTTTTTAGCTCACCTGTGGTGAGCTTATACGATGGCCGAGCGTCCGTCGTCCGTCGTCGTCGTCCGTCGTTGTCCGTTAGCAGGGCACGTTTCGTAACCGCTGGAGCTATTGATCTGAAACTTGGTACATATATACCCCTAGGTCAGATGACCCACGACACCAAGTTTCGGTCCGATTCGACTCTCAGTTTGGCCACCAGGTGGCGGAAACCAAAAACACAAAAAGTACAATAACTCCTGAACTAATGACTAGATCATCTTCAAATTTTTATCATAGGTGTAGCTAATAAGGATACATAACATATATAACGGGTTTTTGATTTGACCTACTTTTCAAGGTCACAGAGGTCAAAGTTCGAAATTTTGTCTTTAGGTGACACGTTTCATGGCTATTTGACCTAATATATTCTAACTTGGTGTGATCAGGTGTCTGGGTACCCTCTGTACCTGGAACTCAAGGCTTGCTCGGGAACATTTCGATTGAACATACATTTTTTCATGTATTGTCGACATTTGTTCTTCTGGTACATTCACCCAGGTGAGCACATGGTCCATGGACCATTTCATTTAAAAAAATCGACTGACCCGGCTGAATGACGAGTCGACAGCCTTGGGTCAGTCGACGTTGAAAACACCACTACCGCACTGAGTCTTTCCGCAAATGTGTGCTTGTCCTTGAAATAAAAAATAATGTGCGTTATCACCGGGGTTCTAAAATTCGCTCATTGCAGATAAGTTAGAAAACGGTGAGTACAAGATGTATGTCCTTTATTATTGTCCTAAAACTGACAAGCGAGGAACGTCACATTTATCGAAATCGGACTGTATGTTACCAGTGGTAACTTTGCCGAATCAGTACACGAGTATGGAAAATAGGGTCCTTAACTACATCTCTGGATCGAAGAAGCGAAACGGAAAGGATGTAATCTATATGTTACACGCCGCAGAAAACGTCACCGCGACATCTTATAAAGTAGAACTCGAGAAAGAGAAAAACACGACTAACGGACGTTTGTACTATTACTTTATGTATGACTGTGAGACGGAAAACATCAGTGAATCTTGCAAGTGAGTTGTATTTATATAAATGCACCTATCAGTTTAGATTCCGTGTTCCAACAGGAGTTGATCTTGAATATAGGTCTACACACCCTCCAGATATGTAAATGTAGCCACAACGTCATTTTCGTTTGACGTGTTTACGAAGGACATGCAGGTCATACATCGTGTTGATCGAATGCTTAGATTGGTACCACGATTCTCCGCGAAGTGGATTTAGGAGGATCGACAAAGACTGGTGCCAGGTGTAAAGTTTTTCAGTGTTTCCGTGTGTCAGTGTTCCCCCTATTGTTCTGGAAACACTGGCAGATAGATCGACACGTTTCTCTGTGTGTCCTCCATTGTCGAGTCGCGGCCTATTCCGTCAGACAATAGCAGGGGAACGCTCAAAAACATTACACCTGACTTTGATTCCGCGGGGACTTGGATTCCTTTCCCATATGGCGTGCCTATCGCGTTCGTGAATCTGATTGGCCCGTGCTGGCGCAGGAGGTAAGTATAGGGACAATTGTGTTGATACCTTTTCTATTTTCAACCCCTGCGCGATTGGTGGATTTCCTGGGTCAAATGTATGTCACTTCTATCTGCATTCCGGTACGTCAGCCGTATTGAGAATTGAACAAATTTACATAATTTACATAAAATTCCCAAATGACGTCACTGGCATAATTCCTCCACAAATGGCGCCAAAACTGGTCCTACCAAACAAGCCACGACTGCAGCGCGCAGGTTGGTAGGATCAGGTACTAGTCTATGATCGGCACAGACTATTAGGCCTACAATGCGTTTTAATTGGCTGCTATTTAAACACGAGGAAATACCACCGTTGAAAATGACGTCATTCTGGCTCAATAGTGATCGAGTCCTGTGGAGTGCCATATTTTGTGATGTAGGGTTTAATCCATGTATCGCCTAATGACCACCTCGAGTTCCCTTGCTGGCAAGTGCCCGGATGGGCCCCCAGGATCCTGTGTCTATGCGGGTATTATCAGGTGACACCGATCCGTCTAATCCCACCTAGCGGAGGAAAGTGGTACCAATCGCTATGAACTGAAGTTGAAATACAATTATGTGCTTCAGAGGTGAATGCATGTACATGTAGGCGTACATGTATACCTACAATATATCGACCAAAGTTTGCGTTCTATATTTTAGCCATTTCGGCTACCTTCAATGGAAAATCACTCCGGATAATTCACAGAAGCAGGCGTCATTCAGAATTGAACTGCAGAGATCACTTACGGATGTTTATGATAATTCTTACTATAAATTCATAATGGACAAAAGTCACGTGAACTCATTAGCGGACGGGAAAGAAATTGGTCTCCAGACCCAATTTACTGAGCCTGGAACGTTTCGGAGGAGTGCCCTTACGGTTAAAGGTTCACGGAACTTGGGGCCGTTGGCGTCATTAGTTGGCGGGAAGTCGTTTTACTTTGCTTTCATAAAGCAAAATCCGTTGACTTAAAGCGGACCATTCGCGCCGAGTCGAAGATCCACAGAACTGTTTCCGGAGCGGCCGCCGCAATGCATTTACCAGTTGTTGTTACGAATAAAACGGGTCATTTTATTATTTATGGTTCACTTTGGACAGACGCGAACAATCCGCTTTAAGGAATTAATCTCAGACTTGCCGTTGATGAAATAACACGTTCTCTTACAGTAAGAGTAGAAAACGGTATCTACAATATCCACGTGCTTTATAAATGCCCAGAGCACAGAGGTAAAAGGAACTGCAAGATTCCTGTTTTCACAAAATTACATTGACCGAAGAGTCGTTTCAGCAGTTTTATAAGTCGGCTTGGCATTCAATCGAATAAGCCTTATTATACCACGAACGCCGTTATAGATGCCAAACCCACGATGTACAAAGTAGAAACGGATGACGATGACTACGTAGAAAAGCCTGTCTATTTCATATACGACTGTGAGACAACAGGGGAGTGCATGTAAGTTTTTTTTCTGTTGATACAAGTGTACATGTAGCTCCATAAAATAAATTTTAGGTGGAAGTTTTTTTATGGCTGTTGGGTTATTCGAATTTATTGTACCTTTCAAAGGAAAATGACAGTATGGTCACTGGTGGTCTGCGGGAGCGTGGTCCAATAAAGGTATAGGTTTATATTTACACATGTACTGAAAGTAAATAATAAAATATACAGTAATATAATAGTAATAAAATAATTATAATAAAAAATTAAAATAAACTAAAATAAATAGTAATAAACAACAAAAATAAAAAATATATAAATTAAAAATTAAACTTAAAAAAAGTGATACAAAATTACAACAATTATACATGTAAAAAATAAAATAACCTAAAATTACAAAACAACAAAATAGAATAAAATAAATAATAACAGTAAAAATTAAACATATAAAAAATATAAAAAATGGTAATAATAAATAAACTAAAGTAAAATGAAATAAAATAAAGATAAGAAAAGTAAAAAAATAAATAGTAATAACTAGTGATAGATTGGTGGTAATACATGTACTGTACATGTACATGTAAATACATGTAGTAATGTAGAATAAGACGAATATTACAGTTTGCCATACTTCCTCCGATCTTAGTCAATCATGTTAGTGGAGATACCGCCGTGTACTTTTCGGAAGTAACACTAATACATTGCCCCTTAGTCAACCTCTTTGTTGAAAACACGGAGCTGTAGATTACATCCTAGGATACACATTTGTTGATCATTTTTAGCGAATTTCATTTTTAACAGGGGTTTATCAATTCGTTACCAGTTGGGATATCGGCAAGCAATGGTAAGCCCTGACCCAAACCGACCAAAGGCCTCGTTCACTTTGAGCAATATCCGAGATGAAAGTACGAAATATACTTCGAGGTACGTCTGCAGATTGATTTGCCAGAACTCAAACTCCGATAACGAATGGCCAAATGGGAGAATGATTGTGTACGGATCCTACCAAGAAAATTACCTGACCGTTAAGAATCTTAAAGGGGATGACCCATCAGAAAGTTACCTGTTTGTTCTTACTAAAAAGAAACAGAAACAAGGACTGGGAGTTACAGAACACGGTGCGTGACCTCTTACCGGTATTTTGACTGTCGAAGTAGGGAGAGCCACCTAGCGGCAGCAAAACGAAAAGTATCACGTTCTGTGTATGCACAGCATGTGTTCATACATGTACATGCTGGTATGCATTTTACGTCCATCCTTCGAGTTCTTCTGTTAGGCTCTCCGCCTATTTTACCTCATGATCGACCGGGACCTCTGCCCACTATGGCACGGCAAACACGCAAATATTCAAGATAGTCAAAATACACATTCAAGATACAAGATATCTATTCAAAAAGTCAAACAGTTATTCAATAAATAAAACATTTATTCAAGAAACGTAGTAGTGGAGGCACGGAGCGGTACGACAGGGGCCCAGTCTAAGCCTCCATTGGCTATTTTCAATATGTATCTACAGTACTTGTAATCATGCCTGAAGATACATGCACCAGAAACAATCACCCTTTAAGCTGATTATAATGATATTGATTGACTGTCGATTACTTATAAAAGGTACAATAATCATAACAGTTTTGTATTCAATTCGCCGTATGCTATATTGAACTTTTTTATGTGCATGTACCTGATTACCATCTACCACAAATAATACAAAGGGGTTTTTCTTTTATTTTGATTATCTTTACAATTATGGTCGATACCCATTTGGTTTTAACTCGGCAGCGGTTGTACGAATAAACGGTGGACAGTATTTTCACTTTTTGAATCTACATGTATAGAGAATAGTGAAAAGGGCAACTCCCATCTTGGTTCTAGACATATTTATTTCGACGTCGACGTTTCGCCGCGACACCCAGCTTCTTCAGGACAGAGCATATATGTACAGGGTGACTCAAAATGATTGCAACCCATAAATTAGTGCCTGTCATTTCTGCAACACTGATGATGGAATGGATTTTTTTCACACACATTAATCTGAGATGATAACAATTCAGTCGTGAAAGTTTCGGTCCTTTAGATTTAGTAGTCAATATTTAATCGTCTTTCCAAAATATGCTCCAAATGCCCACCTCGACGACGGAGACACTCCTGAATGCAGCATCCCTGACAGCATCAGCATTCCCTGCGACCTTTGCACTCAAATGTCGTACAGTTTTGACCCCTTCAGATTTAGAGCTCAGTTTTAGAGCACAGTTCCTTTTATCCTGAACTTATTCACCTATTGGAGAATCTATTTTTTTTGGATAATGATGAAAGTGAAACTTTCTTCGAATTGTTGCCTGCACTGATTTCAACGACTTGGTCTCAAAATAGGTCTCGACACAAAACGTTTTCTGTTCAGTTGTCCAAGGCATTTTTAGAATTAACTATTATTAAATCTTGTTGCCACCTCCTCTAGTAGTAGAATCTGCAAAATGAAATCAATAGGATTACTATTCACGATATTATTAGCTATAGTATGGGTTGCAATCATTTTGGGTCACCGAAACTTGCTGCATGTATAAGTTACCGGTACATGCAGCAAGATGATGGTCACATTGAATCTGCTTTAATCTACATTGTATGACAGTGAATTCATCTGTACAAGCCATCTTGCTACTCGGGTGTGATTAGCGTTATGTTCCTGACGGAGTCCAGGTTCAGTTTTGATAGTACATGTAGGAAAGGACCTGTTTGGATACTGCCGTAGGCTATAACGTAGGCCTACTCAACCTTCCCAATGACGCAATGACGATGACAATTATGATAGCAACGGGATTTATAGACCGGATTTATATGGTGCTGCTCCAGTCGGATGAAGGTTTTCGGGATGTCATACGGAAAGTGCCGAAACTGCAGTCAGAGCTGCGGAGAGCCAGCCATGAAAAGTTGAAGACTGTGACGTAATCTTTCCGTTCCTTTCGGCCAATGTTCTCGGTTCCTTCAACTGTTGCTTCCATTGTGTTGTACCTGGAGGTGAGGCAAAGATATTCGTTTGTAACTGATTAGGCCTACATGGACTGGGCAATGTTAACAGGTCGACGTTCCTTCCAATAGTCCCGTAAAAGAAATAGCATGATAAATATCAAGAATTCAACTTCCAGAAACTAATTACTTGCTAATTTGACTCCAACCGGGGTCTTCCTCAGGAACTTTTCAGTTGGAGAGACCAGAAAAGACTGAGCTGAATCCCAAATGTACATGTAGATCTGAAGAATCCTGTACAAACAGGGCAATTACATGTAAGGATGAATAAAGTCCAAGCCCCATAAAATGGTTGCTAGACCTGACAGCAAACAGAGTGTATGTAATTAAAGTAACGCTTAATTAGGCTGAAAGAAAAGAGTTTTATAAATTATGGCATGGGTAAATTAGTGAAAAGAAGATAACATATTTGGAATGTAAAAATGACATGAGATGAAGGGCCAAATAATAAGAGGCAAAGACATTGCCACCAACACAATGGCGTCAGGATAAGGTGAATAGATAGAAAGGCAGGCTAGATTGAAAGGCTAGATTGAACGGCGAAGAAATAGCGATGTTTTGCCTCCACACGGAGTGCCTTCTCACAATACATTGCATCTCATGTAAATTAAAATTAATAAATCGCAAAGCATTTGCAACCGTGACAGTACACTGCTACAGGGCCTACATCTGCACTTCTAGGATGCGCCTGTTGAATGCATTCCAACGAAAAGTCTCGATAATATTAGTCATAACGGCGTACTACATCGTCGAAAGAAGCATACAGCAAGCGTCGACCATGCACTTTCGAAGAGATATCGGCCCAAGTGGTTCGCATTTTTATAAGAAAGACAGTTGTAAAAGTGTCTTCTTCTGTGCAGTCGTGTGCATTTTCGATACGATATGTTGGTCGTTTCACTATCGTACGTCGATGAAAATTTGTCTGAGGTTTCATATAGGTCGGCGTAGTATTGCTAACGACACTGGTGGGCCGACAATTTATATCAAGGTAATCAAGGTCTTCGCACTTTTTCTCATTATGCAGTTTCCTTATATCGACGGGAGTCATCAGTGGGGATAGAGTTGATTGAAAGAATAGCAGGTAGTCGTCACTCGCTGTGTACTTGTGGTACAAGACGGCGCTATTTATTCAAGCGGCCACACCCCTACAGTCATAAATCGTTTCTGTTGTCATTACAGACCAGTACACTTCCTTAATGACATTGAGAAAATGGTCGAGAACTTTACGTAAGGCAAAGTGGGGTAATAGTAGCCCCGGGGTAATAGTAGCCCCTAGCCTGGTTTTTGATTGATATTCCAGAAATGAATGAATCAATTCAACAACCAATACATGCATGGATTATATTGTATCTCTAGTTACCATAACTGACAGAGTTAATGATTATGTCACCTATTGTCTAAGAGTAATGACCATTTGAAGTACTCAAGTCAACAACTGTACAAAAATAAGAGTGGTTCAAACTTTTTACATATTAGGTTTTATAACAGTATTTTCTGGAGCCAATGTTTGAGAGTTGGTTGAGTGAACAGGCATCACATGTAGAATCACCTGTAGGAAGTATTTGTTTCAACTATTCACTGAAAAAAAATTAGTAACATTTTTCCGTAGAGGGTGCATCTGGGGTAATAGTAGCCCCTTGGTTGGGGGTAATAGTAGCCCCTGGCTTTACTCGCTATATCTTTACTGAGAGGAAGGGAATGTGAAATATCTTCATTTTAGCCTTTATCCCAATCCTAATTTCGTATTTTTGATGCATTTTAACCCTTTCACTGCTTATTTCAAGTTAAAACACAATAACTTACAGTATCAGATAGAAACAGGAATGTACAAAACAAAATATCATGGGAAAGAAGTGACCGGTGCTTGTTTATTTCAGCTATTGATTAAATTCTGTGAGGACTTTTGAAATTGGGGAGTTAATTTACTAAAATGGCAAGCTACTTACATACGTAAAGGACCGTGAGGATGCCGAACGTGATTGAAATAGCTCTTTTTTTTATAAAAAAAACAAGTGTTGTTTTTTTACTGCAAAATAACTTCAGAACAGTATTTGACAGCTACTTGAATAGTATAATTCGAAGAAGGTGCCAAGCTTTGTGTTTACTGCAGGTCACACTAGTCAAATGATTCTGCCTCATATCTTCAAATAGGTTTGTTCCTTAAATAAAGGTAATCTTCTTTAAAACAAATGTCAGATTGTTTTTTTTTGTGATACAGACCTACATGTAAAACAATATTATCACTAACAAGGTCATGTTGTGGTAGAAAAAAGATTTTATGAAAAGAAATTGAACATGTGAACATTTTTGTCCAGGGGCTACTATTACCCCATACCTACGGGGTAATAGTAGCCCCTGACTCCTACTTTTGAAATGGCTCTCAGATGCATATTATGGGTTGCTGTGCCATGAATTTCAAGTGATGCCGTCAGAAGAAGTGCCACAACAAGATTCGGGCAGATTTTTTGGTGTCCCTCAAGAAATAACCTGTGCAGTTTACAAAATAGGTGAAAAGGGGGCTACTATTACCCCACTTTACCTTATAAGGACAGAAAAAAATTCGCGTTCTTTCGCGTCCGGACGTTTTAGAGTGATGCAATTCGTATTCATAAAACGGTTCTATCGTTAGAACCGTCTTAAGGCGGTGACAGACTGGCGCGTAATGCCCCAATCACACTGAGCTAGATCTCCAGTGCGTTCTTGAAAATTTTGCCGAATGGGCTCAAACTGTGTGCAAACGGAGTAGTAGCAACTTTTTACAGTCTTTTTACGAACTTCATGAACGGGAAGGGTGCTCCACAACATCAAGGCATTATTTGGCCAAGGGTTACACGTTCTAGCCCGTTTTACGATTTTTTGGTCGGGGCAGGACGTTTTGAGAACTACTTCAGTGTGACAGGCCCTAAATACCCCCATCACACTGAGCTAGTTCTCAGTACGTTCTTGAAAATTTTGCCGAACGGGCTCAAACTGTGTGCGAACGGAGTGGACGTAGTGGCAACGTTTTACAGTCTTTTTACGAACTTCGTGGATGGGAAGGGTGCTCCAGTACATCGAAGCATTATTTGGCCAAGGGTACACGTTCTAGCCCGTTTTACGATTTTTTTAGGACGGGGCAGGACGTTTTGAGAACGACTTCAGTGTGATGGGGGTATAAGCAACGCGTCGGAAAGCGTTCAACCAATCAAGCAGGCGGTAACACGGATCGAAACACGTACCGAAGAACCTGATTGGCGGAACGCTTGCAGGACGCGCCGCGTACGCGTCAGTCTGTCACCGGCTTTAGGCAGGTGTAATGTGTGAGAATGCCCCCCGTATGAAAATGCCCGCTTTATTGTTCGGCGGGCACTCAAATACAGAAAGACATGTTGATAAGTGCCTCCCTCATTGTCACGTTGCCGCTTATTCCGTCAATCTTTTGTTTGGGGGCATTGGCAAACGGGGGGCAGTGAAAAACATTACACCTGTTCCAAGTATAGTCAACCACTGTACTTGGAACCGACCTAAGACGGTTCTAACGATAGAACCGCTTTATGAATACGACCCTCGAAGTCTAGCATTTTCTGCTGATGCGTACTGATTAACCATTCTAAATCGACATTGATGTGGGTGTTATTTCCAAGGAAATACGACTGCCCAAATATCATCGGACATTAAACAGCAGACACTAATGCCTCTAGACTGTGTCTCTTGTTTTTTGGTTGATGATGGTTACGTGGTTGGACATGTTTGATTCCCAGGGACCTTACACTGAAGAAATCAGCAACTCCGTGTGACATCGCAAAAACTGGACCTTAGTCTAGTCCAGCGGGGGCCGAACACTGCAGAATGCAGCTCCTTGTTAAATTTCAACCAGTCTATTGGTAAGCATGGACTTGAGTCTAGTCCTGGGGTGTCCAAAATCCAAAAGGATATGATGTATGTATCGGCGTAGGTGTTTTGTTTAAGAATGCACAGGACATGCACAGAATGCATAGAATGGTAGAAAACATACGTATTCGTGTCGGTGTAAGGTGCAAACTGCAGATCTTAACCTCGCTAATACAGTGTTCAATATTCACATCGCAACCGCGTCAATTAAAACACCCAGTTCAGCTAAAAACAACACATTTTGAAAACATGCACTCTTCAAAAAAGGGCACCGTAAGCAAATGGGCGGGTGTCCGGACACCCTGGACACACCACCCTGGATCCGCCCCCGTGGCAACAACACTAAAGCTCTATTTACACGAGCCGATTTTGTCGTACGATTGTGTCGGCCGACAGAGACGTACGACAAAAACGCACCGTGTATACTAGACTTCCGAGACGATTTTTTGTCGGTGCGACATCGCGTGCAGAAGTCGGGTGTTCTATTTTCACCCGACATCGGCTGCTTGTCGTATGGACTGGGCCAATCAGGAAGCGAGATTAGATCACGTGTATGAAGGCTACCTAATGACACACGAGGTCCTAAGGGACACATGAATAAATCCGGGAAATAAATCGTCCCGTGTAAACAGATTAGCCGATCCCGACAAATCTGTACGACACATCTGATACGACTCTGTCGTACGGCAAAATCGGCTCGTGTAAAGAGGGCTTAAGAGACAAGAGAATTTCTTTCTTGTGCAGAATCCTCTGACTAACAGAGTTGAAAGCGGCGAGTACAAGTTGTATGTTATTCATAAATGCAAGAACAAAAATAAGACAGAAAAACATAAAGGTAGACTCAATTGCAAGATTCCTGTCGTTACTAAATTATATAAGCCCAAACCGAAATCGACCCTCAGCAGAATCTTCAAACGCCTGCATCTTCAGTCCAACAAGGCATATTATAGGTTATACGGACTTGCAAATGCGAACGCCACGACGTATAGAATAAAGCAGGAAGTACGCCGAGGAAGACAGAAGACTACCTACTTCCTATATGATTGTGAGACAACTGGGAAGTGCATGTAAGTTGATTCCGAACAAGCCAGGGCCCGTTCTACTCTAAATGGCAATAGGCAGTAGCTTCGCTCAAATAATGGGGCAAATGATCACTAAATAAACCTCCTACTTAAGGTTTACTTCGGAGGACAGAATGGAGATCTTACTCGGCCATGCTCGTCCTGACTTTGAGTAGTGATACTTCCTTTCAAATTGGGTGGCCGCGGCTTTCTTCTAAGACCGCCCACTCTCATTCTCTCCTGTGGGCGGTCTTTCTATATTTCCCAGTGGCTGTTTCTTTCCCTTCGTACAACCAATCTGTGCTTGCAGAATGATACATCGTAACGCAAGAACACAAGCAAACTTTCAGAAATTGTAGAAACGTCGGCCTATTTACTGGAAGAAGTGGTAGATTTCTGAAATAGACGTCGTCGGTATTTCATTGTGGTGCAGAATTTAAGTACTGTTACATGGATTGTTCAAGCATATTACCCTTGAAAATGATTTTGTATCTCTCATTCTGTAAAGAAAATTTCCGCTTTGAAATCAACGTGTTTCTTTCTAGTGCTTTCAAAACTAGCAACGTGTTTTCCTTTTGATGCTTTCGAAATCAGGAACGTTTTTTTTCTTTTTCCTTTTAGGGGTTTTGGAATTCAGTACAGCGTTGGACATCGCCAAATGTCGATCAGCCCTGGTATTAAGCGCACAAAAGCTTCATTCAGATTGGTCCGAAGGAAGTGTTCGAGTGACACTTTCCGATACGCCTACAAGATCGTGTGCCATAAAACAAACACGTATAATGTTTGGGCAAAAAATGGACTGATTGGCTATGGTTCCTATAAGAAAAAAGCTTTGACGATAATGAATTACAAGAAGAATCGGCCGTGGGAAAATACCTTGTTTGGTCTTGTCAGAAAGTATCGACACTAGGCCTGAGCGTGGCAAGGTTGGTGTCCATGGTGGGCTGGAAGGAAATTTTTATTCCCACCAAATATTGGACTTAGAAAAATCCACCTGAGCTAAAACAGGTGTAACAGTAAATAATGTCCCCCTGTAAAAAGTGTCCACTTCTACTGTTCCATGACGGATTAAGGTGCATGGCTATAGAAACCAATCGACAAAGATTAGAATGTCACAATAGGATCGCTTGTTCCCAGGACACTTTTTTCCCTAGGGACATTCTTTCCCTTCACACCTGCCATCGCTGCCAGCCGTTGAAACCCTCCTGACGACTTTTGTCAAATAGAGGTACATGTATATAACACGTGTACCGTTTGTAAAGTGGCTGCTAACCCTGACCAAAACATTCTAGGCCGACCCCAATCCCTAGCCCTAACCCGAACCCGTTCCCTAGCCTTCCCACTCCCAAAACTAACCAAACACCAGCGTATAAATTGTGTCTTGAAGTACAATACTACTACATGTATATCGGGTGTCCCAAAAAAAGTGAACCGCTTTTTGACAAGTATTTTCTCAGCGATAGATAAACCGAATTCATTGGAATGTTTCACATAGTAACCTCAGGAAATCATCATCACGTCTGCAAAATATCTAAGAGATCAGTCACACATTGCGCGAGTATTGTCAAATTCAAAACAGCATGTCAAAAAATCCAATATCAGAGCTAATGCAATGTGACCTTCATCATGTTCACGCAGGTGTTGGCATGCTGTTTTGAATTTGACAATACTCGCATAATTTGCGACCGATCTCCTAGATATTTTGCAGACTTGTTGATGATACCCTAAGGTTACTCTGCGAAAAATTACAATGAATTCGGTTTATCTATCGCTGAGAAAATACTTGTCAAAAAAAGCGGTTCACTTTTTTGGGACACCCGATATAAAGAGTTCTGTAGCTGCTAGATGCTACTGAAAATTGTCATGGGAATAAACATTTAGCATGCTGGAAAAGGTGGTTTCCATCCACCTGTGAGTTTCTTACACCCCTCCCTAACTACCAATAGGAGCAGTCAGCCGCGCATATTGCTAACAGATGGCAGCACAGTCTTAGCGGACCAAATGTACAGGAAATCTATTATGATCGCTGCTCGATCGATAATGACTGGGTCCGCTAGATGCATTGAATTGGGCCCTAGTGACACCTAGTGGTCAACTCGCTGACAGCTCCTATTGTCCGGACCTGCTAGAATTTAACTACCTATTCAGGTATCAAGTAAAAGGCAGTCTGCCACTTTGGATCTGTCTTCCTTTCAAACGTCATGATGAGCGTGTTGGATCCTACATGTTCGTAGATGAGTGAAAGTGAGGATGAACGGAGTAACTTGTCAGATATCTTTAAGTCTCAGAAGAGGAGATTTTACAGAAAATTTGCACAAAACAGCCCGACGGTATACGTTATACGATAAAGGAATCGAGCATAAGGTTTAACTGCAAACGATGAAGTAACTGAGGGATACATCCACCAGAAGTCTCTCACGGCCTGAATTTTTGCTTTACGTAGGCAGGAGCTTCAGCATTTTTTTGTGGTAGTGGGGTTCATGAATCTGTCAACGTGATGCCTTGAATTCCATGTCTGAAGATACATGTTAGTACCGCTGAAAGGGTAAATGTCGTCCTGGGTATATACAAAGATTACCCAGGATCGCAATCTTCACTAAAACAATACCCTGGGTGTAGTTTCCGTAGCGAACATCACCCAGCATCCGCAATCAGTGCCTAGGAACGAGTGATATTTAGAAATCGCGTGGAATCCCGCAGTCTCGCGCCGCGGTACTTGTTGGGTGTAGCTGTTCATGACATTCTTCAGACGGTCACGTGACCACGGGCGTGACAACCTCGAATCCACGTGTCATATTTCGAGGCTGGGTGATGTTCGGCTGCCGAAACTACACACAGGGTATTGTTTTCGTGAAGATTGAGATCCTGGGTAATCTTTGTATATACCCAGGACGACATTTACCCTTTCAGCGTTAGTACCTGGGCCGACCGCATAGAAAGTCCGATAGTGCTTTCGGTGCCTATCGGCGGTTTAGTTAATGTAATCCGATGGCTGTTAATTGTCTCTTCTTTAGGATGGCGCATCACGAAGGCAAGGATCCTCGTATTTCAACTTGTTTCCTGCTTGGGTACAGTGAGAGAAGACGAACTACCCACTTCTCTCGCGTGCCCAGACTCGAATCTATCGCTGAAACAGTGACGTCCTACACCGTTGGCGCCATCTTGAACATAGGAGAGTTGGAATCGCGAGCTGGCAGGTTGTGATTGGTATCGATATTAGAGATCGATATTGATAACAAGTCGACAAGAAAAAATAAAAGGAAGTGAAACCAAAGAAATGAAGAAGAAATGTCGTGACGCAGTCGGAATGAGGACCGCGTGCCAATTTATGCAAGTCTGGTTCCTCTGGCCATCGATGGTGGCCCTAACTGATATTCACAATGCCATCTGGAGTAGGCGAGTGGTACCAAGCTAACATCCACTGACTGGGGAGGGGACAGGAGGCAGGACGGTGCGTTGTACAGTTTGTTGGTCACATCGTGTGCACGCCTATATTTTTCATTAATTCATGCATGCATGGTTGTGGTTCCTTGTATATCCATTGTGCATACCAGCCAGAAAACGGAATTCCTCCTAACAGCAGCGAACCATTATTACCGTAGGCTTTTCTATTTCAAATATCTAGAAGTGTGGTCGACTATGATTACATAATATATACTAGGCTACATGAATGTCGTAGAAATGTGTCCAAATTACACTCGCGTTGGGATGCTCAAAGTAGTTACATGTATTATATAGGTAGGTGCTCGCACAAGATCTACTCTCACACAAGAAAAAATCATTATACACTAACGCTGAAAGGGTAAATGTCGTCCTGGGTATATACAAAGATTACCTAGGATCTCAATCTTCACAAAAACAATACCCTGGGTGTAGTTTCGGTAGCCGAACATCACCCAGCATCGTAGTATGACACCTGGATTCGAGGTTGTCTCGCGCGTGATCACGTGACCGCCTGAAGAATGTCATAAACAGCTACACTCAACAAGTACCGCGGCGCGAGACCGCGAGATTCCACGGGATTTCTAAATAGGACTCGTTCCTAGGCACAGACTGCGGAACCTGGGTGATGTTCGGCTAACGACACTACACCCAGGGTATTGTTTTAGTGAAAACTGAGATCCTGGGTAATCTTTGTATATACCCAGGACGGCATTTACCCTTTCAGCTACACTAACAAACACACTATCATTAAAGATAATGTATCACGAGTATTTTCGCGGGCCACGAAAATCATTGTTTATTTACAGTTTGTTTATGTCCAGTGTTCTATTGTCTTATGCGTAACATTTTGTTCGTGTGTCCCTCGAAAAATTCTTTTGACACCAAAAGTATTTAATTTGATGGGTCGGCATGTCCAAAAAAGTCCAAATAACATGATGTAAACATCCATGTTTACAAACATTGAATGTAAACAACGAAGTCGTGATACATTATCTTTAAACTCTAACAAAAGCTTGTTTACAGCCCGTAGCACACTTCAAAATTTCGTTGTCGAGATAACGTTGGTGCCAACTACCAGGTTAGATGTGAGTGTCTGGTCACACCAAAAAGCAACTGAAATTTTGTTAAATGTTGCCAAAAATAGTTTATTACTGCACCACGAAAGTTTCATGTGTACAACAGTTGTCGTCTTCTGTAGTACTTTAATGCGAGTAAATTGAGGGGTGTCAGGAAGACAGCACCTCAACACCCCGATTCTAACTTGCCACAATGGATTTCGGTGAGTCGACTGAACGCCCGTAATCGGATTAACCAACAGAACAACCATACTGGTAATGACGTTGGCTGATATTCATAAAAGCTACCAAATGCTTTTACTTCAAGTTTTGTAGTACAGTTACACAGGATATTGCTGTGAAAATTTTAAGCAAAAGCATTTGCTTACTTTTATGAATACCAGCCGTTGTCTCGCCTGAAACTGCCAACAGCCAACACCAAGATAATTGCGTGTGTTGACCTTTCCGACAAAGATGGCAGTCTAAAGCCGGTGACAGACTGGCGCGTCCTGCAGGCGTTCCGCCAATCAGATTCTTCGGTAGATGTTTCGGTCTGTGTTACCGCCTGCCTGATTGGTTGAACGCTTGCAGACGCGTTGCTACGCGCCAGTCTGTCACCGCCTTAACAGTTCTCATCAAATGACGTCAGAAGCGTAATACTATTTAATTTTTCGCTCTACACTAAGCTGGTCAAGTGGGCCATGGGAACAAATGTTTGGTAAAATAATTGTCTGAGAGGGTGTATTTGGTACGTAATGTTATATCATGCTTGAACAATGAATTGCCACGACGCCATGTGGAGAACCAGTCGGCCACCATCATTTTTGGAAATGGAGACGGTGAAGTGTGCTACGGTTGTAAAATACACAATAGTTACATGTATGTACATGATACATTAACAATCTGGAAACATGACTTCACTTATTAATCGACTGGCGACTATCCTATTCTAATTCCTAAAATCGTCCGTGTCCATCGCAGACATCCCTTCCCGGCAGTCAATTCCATGAATCAATAAGCCCAATACAAATCCAACTCTTTGACGGTGAATTGTGGTCCCTTATAACAAAATTGGGACGAAAATGCACCGGGATATTCTGTCCCTCATACGAAATGAAAAAAAAAACCGTATCCGATGAACAGTCCAAAATAGAGGGCGATAACGATAAACATTACGTTCATTCGGAACTTCCGAAGGCAACTGCTCGGCAATTTCCGTAGACACTCGCATTTCCCCTCGGACGGCCAAAATTCGGGGGGAAAGTCCCACGTTCCTGACGGCGGCGGTCACGTGGGTTTGTTGATAAACAATATGGCTGCCTTGGACTTGTGTCCGAGGTGAAATGAGCCGCCCAGTGACAGGTAAGCAGTTCGCCTCAGGTCCTTCCGAATGCATTACATTATTTTGCAAGAGATCGTTCCACTACCGGAATTGTTGTTCCCACCACATTTTAGACTTAAAATTTCTTTCTCCAAAATATAAAGGTCAAAATGTGAGATATGGAAAAACTGGCGCCGAGAGTGGGGTTCGAATCAGCAACACTGTGATAAGTAGGCATGCACTCTACCACACGAACAAACCAGCCATCGCTGCCAACCATCGAAAACTTCTTGATGCCTTTCGTCTAATTTACAGATGATCTACATGTATCATGTAGGCCTATATGAATTTTGTGTCTGCTGACCGTAACCAAAACCTTTCTACACCTTACCCCAACCCTAACCCTAGCCCTAACTGTTCCCTATCCTTCCCAAACCCCAAACCCGTCCAACACGCGTGGAGACATTAAATGTGTTTTGAAGGAGAATACTACAGCTATTTAAAGAGTTAACGGTAGTAGTTTCTGTATCAGCCGCTAGATAGCACTAAAAAATGTGGTCGGAATAAAAATTTCGCTAAGAGGGACGATCACTTATTAATAAAAAATAAGATTCTCTGTAATCTTGCTTCGTCTGATACATGCACTTTTAAAGGCCTTCAGGGCCTGGTATACGCTCTCATTTTCAGACTTTTATCCAAATTATAAGTCCAAAGCATGCCAACTGAACTGTTCGTCTGACCGTACCGTAGGCCTACTTTAACTTTGAACAGGCGGAAGTGGCTTGCTCTGCCCGGTTCTTTGCCTCGCCTTGCCACAAGTCGGAGACATGGGTGGCACATACGGCGGCGGTCCATCCTCATCCTCGTCGACGGATAGTGACGTCATGGTTGTCAGGTTAGACCCTTGGCGCTTCCCAAGAGGGCTGTAGCTGCGAGTAGACGACGAATCATCAGACCCGCTGATGACCGAACCGGTCTTTCCCTTCGCAGCCGACTTCTTGCCCACGACGCTCCCTTTCCCTTGTGACTTCAAGCTTGGAGATTCGTCCACGTCTGGTGTAGCCGGAATATCCCGCGAGCCCATCCAAGCATCGGCCTGATGCCGATACACATCAGCCGGTTTCCACTTCGACAGTTTTGCAGCGGCTGCCTTCGGGATGACGGACATTCTCCGAACAGCCTCGGTCATGATTTCCTTGACTGGGTCCTTTTCCTTCTTCCGTCGGCAGAGTATCGCTCCGACGATCGCCCAGAGCGGTAGCAGAGCCGCTGCAGCCGTGGCAGCAACCAGCATCCATGGTGGGATCTCGAATTTTGGACAGTCGCAGTGGCAGCATACTGGAACGATTAGAAATTCTTCAGTCAGACAAATAGAAACAAGAATAACCACAGAGGAAATGGGGCAGTCCTCGGTCTGGGACGAGCTTTTTTTCTAGGTTTATCACCTTTCCGACTCCGACTTCAACTACGAGAAGGAATTGCAGTCCGCTGTGGACCTTGATTAAAACGAGTTGGTAGACGTTTTCAATTCATCAAACACCACAAATTGAAGGCAGAAAAATTTGGCCTTATAAGTCGAAAATACGGATAAATTATGAATATTGAACTCGTAATCCTAGTCGTTACGACTTGAAATACGACTACAAGTGTATAATATTTGCGATTTAGGTGCACTTCCGATTACGAGTCAAAATTATTCTGCCACAAAGTTATGGCATTTTACTATTTGCAAACGTCTATCAAATCGTTTTTATCAACGATGTCTACAGCGGACTGCAATTCATTCTCGTAGTTGTAGTCGGAGTCGGAGTCGGAAAGGTGCTAAACCTCGCTATTCAATGGTACCTCTACAACTCAACGCACTAAAAGGTTAAAGATCCGCAAAGACGAAAAACATGGAGAGAAGTTCATCTTTTAATTACAATGGTAATGATCTCAAATAACCATATCCCTACTATCTTGCGCAGCTTTCCAGGGTCTCGTATTTTTTGCATCAAACTGATGGGAATTGATGTGGCGGACCTGGGGGAGAGATTGGGAATCGCTCTTTGCCAACAGACTGGTTTGCTAACGCGATAAGGGACAGGTGTATTGGGCGGCAATTTTGGGCAGAAAGCTGCCAGGTTATGACGTCGCAGAAGATTCTCCTCAGTACTGAGAAAGGAGAAAGAGCTCACTTGCCTCACATCCCAAAATAGCTAGCCAATCAACTGCGGCGTTACATCAGGCAATACAAAAAGAGCTCGCCAATCAACTGCGACGTTACATGTACATCATGCAATACCGGTCTGTTATCCGTCAGCGATGTTGGGACCGGGAACCAGTCTAGTTTGCCAAAATCTAAGCAGTTCATATCCTGGATACTAGGTTGGGTCTTCCTTATCGGGGAGTGCGTTACTTTTTCCCAGTTTGTCTTTCTTTACTATTTTTTTCGTCATACTGACAGGATGGGTTTTGGCACTGTTGACCATTGTTGTTATGAGGATGACGTCTTGTGTTTGCATCCATCCGGAACAAAGCGCGCATACATACTACATATACGTGTTTTTTAAAGATTTTCAACACATAGACTATTATATTCGTCTTATTGCCATCCAACCTGTCACCAGAATCAAACCAAATCCTCCTACTTGTATTATTCATCCTACGTTCTGTAAATTCTTGTCAATCTTCAGATCGGGTGATGATGCCTCATTTGCCTATAATCCAAAGTCTTCTCAGAAAGCCTTTCCAAAGGCCAGCAGCGTAATATTAAAGCAAATGGCTCGCGGGGTTTGTTGACAGTTGTTTGTTGACATGTCCTCAAATCAAGCGCCGTTTTGAGAAAAAGGCGAAAGAAGGGTTTTAGTTTAATGGGAAATGCATTAGACAGCCAAACTTCGGAGGCGTATTCTGCAAAATCTGCCGCTTCGAAATCAATGTGAATAGCACAAAATGTACATTTTGACCGACTGAATTTGAAAACGTCATTCACCCATTTTAACGAATTTTTAATGGAACCTCGTCCCCAGTGTTTACGTCCGCATATGTGCACAGGTTTTGCATATGGCTGGATCACGGCTTTACCTGGATGCGAGATTCACTCTCTATGGGAGGTACATGTACCACCAAAAATGTAAACAAACCCCGCGAGCCATTTGCTTTGAGTTCGGAGACGACATTAAAATCCTTTAATCAAGTAAGGAAGGTATAGACTTAGATTAAAACAAGAAATGTCATTACTCACCACGCGGAACGGGTGCTGAGGAAGAGAATATTTAGAGAAAAGGTAAAATTACATGAACTGGACTTAGCCGGCGGAGGTTCATAATCAGTTTGTTGGCGAATGGTCATATTCATCTTAGTTCTAGTACTGGTCAGTTTACAATGTACTTGTTAGGGAACAAGGAAAGTGAGTTGAGAAAACTGTGACCGCTGTGATAGAATCTAATGACCCCCGACCCCCGTCTTTCTCATGTCCCCTCGTATCGTTTGTCACAGGATTAAGGGTCTTGGTCTCTCTAGAGTCCAACTAAATGGTGCCGCTTAATCAGTAAGTTAACACAAAGTTAAGGATTTAAAACCATAATCACGAGAGCTGCCGTAGCCGTCGGTTCACATTTTGGTTCGAACAAAAATGTGAGAAAGTTTCTTAGCAAAAGTTAGATGACGAAAAACAAGTGTTGTGGTCAGAGTCGATCATCAATCAGATTATTTCACATGGAAGCATGCCACTTTCACGTGATTTTCTCAACGATTGTTCGAACCAAAATGTGAATCGACGGCTACGGTAGCTCTCGTGATTGTACGGCTTTAACAGGAAAAGTTAAATTGACTTTTATCTTTCCACCTTTTTGTGCAACCGGCCCCACGTTTGGATGAGTATGTTTAAAAAAAATGGCATACTCAACTTACCTCGACAACTTTTTTCTGAAACGCAATGTTTGGAAGGGAATCTTAGACCCAGACCGTAGAGTTCAGGTCGTGGCATTATATTACGCAGGTACGACAGATTGGACAACAACGCGAATTCGTGAATTATCATCAATATTTTAGAGACTTCTAAACCGTCTCAGCCTGCGTGCATGTGTATCTATAAAATTATTTTGATATCGCGAGTGTCTACCGCAAGTTTTGTTTCTTTTTAGATTTCTGTCAACATCTAAGTCAGGCCTTTCTTCCTGAAGTAGAACAACAAAAATGCATACTAGGGAGGTTTACAACTCAAACGATTTTACGACAACGGTATTTTTCATTCTACACATTAACCAGATTTTATATTGCATTTTCGGTACGAAAAATAACGTTGTCGTTAGGCCCCTATTACATAGAAGTATACGGTATACGAAAAAGCCTGTTAACAATGGCTTCGCGGTCGTGAATCCATTTGAAGCCTTTGTTAACAGGCTTTTTCGTATACCGTATACTTCTACGTACAGAGGCCTTAACGTTACGTTATCATTTGATTTCTAAACCTCACTACTCTCCGAAAGGTATTCGTCACAACATCGTAGTCACGTTACTGATGTAAAGTGGTTGAAGTCTTACTTGTAAATTGAGCGTAGCCAGGTTTTCCGACCTCTGTCAACTCTTTCTTTGTACACACATGATTCTTTAGCCAACAGTCAGGGGGTCTATGCTGAAATGACTTGCAGTCAGAGCGACGACTGCAGAGAGCACGGCACGTAGCGCGAGTATGCTTTCCGTTGTATATATCACGACCCGCGCAATCAGCATTCTCAAAAGTGTAAGTACACCCTGAAGAAATGAAACGAGAGTAAGTATTTATTTTTTTGTGAGTTTTGGTGTGAGGCATTGAACTTGTTCGAAGCAACACTACGGAAGCCGGTTAGTGCCATGTGAAATTATTTTTCATCTCGTAATATCACGAGGTGCTATTTTGTAATTACGAGAGCTACCTTTACTTGTCGTCACGGTTGAGGTTATCACACTACTGATGTCCGCTGCTCAAACGGGTGTGATCGTCATTAGTCTAGTGGTGAGCGTCCACGCCTGTTACGCTGGAGACCCGGGGACGACTCCCGGCTGAGGTTTTTTCATCTTTGGAGTTTTTTCTCGGACTGTTTTTAAAAAAAATGTGTTGCTTCCCCTCATTACCTGTTTGGCGGTCAATGTTTTTATCTACACGTACTTTTCGTTCCCTGATTATTGGCGGCAGGACTCATCAACTAGACAACCGCATGTGTTTTTTACTGGTCCACTTGTTCATTGAACCACACAGAAATGTGTTTCGCAGACCTTGGAAAGCTGCTCATTTTAAGCACTAGAGAGTTTTCGCAAAGCCCCCCCCCCAAACGCCAATGCGAACGGCAATCTCATTGTTCGATACCGCGAAGAAGGCACTGAACAAAAGGATACCGTTGGCGTTGGCGTTTCGGGGCTCTGTAAAAATTAGGGAGTTTTCCCAAAGCCCCCGAAACGCCAACGCGAACGCCAAACCCCATTGTTCGATGCCACGAAGAGAGCAGCGAACAAAATGATAGACGTTCGAGTTGGCGTTTCGGGGGCTTTGCGAAAATTCCCTATTCCCTACTATCCATAGCACGTTTACGTATTCTGATGATAGGTTGGATTGGATGCATTAATGCCAACGGAAGTCAATAAAAGAATCACTGAATGTGTGTCCAGATACAAAAAGTTTCTTGAGTTACTATACACTGCGTAGGGGTCAGGGATAATAAGGGAGTTTTCGCAAGGCCCCCGAAACGCCAACGCTAACGTCAAACCATATTGTTCGATGCCACGAAAGAGCACCGAACAAAAGGACAGACTTCCGCGTTGGCGTTGGCGTTTCGGGGGCTTTGCGAAAACTCTATTTTAGGGAGTTTTTGCAAAACCCTCGAAACGTCAACGCCAACGCCAGTCGCATTGTTCGATGCCACGGAGAGAGCGGCAAACATATGGATAGACGCTTGCCTCGGCGTTTCGGGGCTTTTGCGAACACTTTCCGAAACAGCAACGCGAACGTCTATCCTTTTGTTCGGTGCTCTCTTCGTGGCATCGAACAATGGGTTTGGCGTTCGCGTTGGCGTTTCGGGGGCTTTGCGGAAACTCCCTATTATTCACGATGACCCCGAAACTTCACGGAGTGCGTAAACTATTGTCCATTTGCGGGCAACCTACATTTGTATTGTTCACTACATCAGCCTGACACATGATTTGGTAGCCTTAAAATTACGGGGGCTTTGTGAATAAGGGTCCTTGGGTCTTATCTCATTCCGAACAAACAGAACAAGGAAATGCTGAGAAAAACCGAAAACATTTCATGACTTACTGTTCGGTTTTTTAGGCCCTGCAGTGGTTGTCGTAGTGGTCGTCGTTGTTGTTGTCGTCGCTGAAATTACAGGAAAGAAAGTCAAGTTCGTGCTGATGACATTCGTCATAGGAACTTGCACACAGTTGTTGCGGAGTATGATTAGAGTAAATGCCCTTTTCTTACAGCACGCACTGCGCTGCGACGGGACGCGACAAAAAAAATTCAGTGTATTGCTATTTGTGAATTTTAGGACCGCTGCGCAGTAGAGCTGAGGCCGAATATAAAGATATCGACTCAAAGCGAAAATATTTCGCAGCAGCGTCGCGTTCTGAACACACAGGGCCTTAACGATAACGTATCACGACTTCATTGTTTACATTCAATGTTTGTAAACATGGATGTTTACATTATGTTATTTTGGACTTTTGGGACATACCAACCCACCAAAATGAATACTTTTGGAATCAACAGAATTTCTCGAGAGGCATGCCACCAACAAATTACTCATAAGGCAAAGAAAGCCTGGACAAAACGAAAACAAAATGTAAATAAACAATGAATTTTGTGGCCCGCGAAAATACCCGTGATACATTATCTTTAAGCAAATGTCCCTGAGTATCATTTGTAAATTCTTGTACTAAAAACGTGGCGTTACGGGAAACAGAAGCCAACCACAACAACTGCGGCACGTTCAGCTGGTAGTACAATAGTTAGTTCAATTTGATTGGTTTTGCAAATGTAAAAATAAAGCGTGCATATTGCAAAAAAGCATATACATTAAATGCAGCAAAGCGTTAAAAGCATTTTCGGTCGAGGCCTAAACTTGCCCGTATTGCAGACTAACCGGCATCCACAAATCGTCGCGACAAATTGATGACGTGTCAGTTGCGCATGCAATCGCTTAAGATTTTCGGCATCACCTTTATTGATTGCGCGTGTTTGCGGCGCAGAACGAACGAACGAAGGACGACGAATTGAACGCCATTTTGTTTCGCCGCGGCGTTGTCTACACCGATACGTGCAGAAAAAATATTGCGTAGGCGATAAGGCATGTTTTCCTTGAATCGGCGTGAAAAAACTCAGGTTTTATTCAATTGGCGACTCAACGCTTGGATCCATTCATTTTGGTTGCTTCTAGATCCCAACAAAACACCCTGCCTGGGGACAAGCAATTTTTCATTGCAAAGCCTTCATTAAACGTCTCATCTTCGGATGCGTTCACCTGAAACGAAAATCAAAAACATCTTTTACCCCTCAACTACAAGTGTGCAAAAGTAGCAGGGCCGTTGCATAATCTGAATATAGGTTCTTCACGTGACGTCACATTTCCATGACGACACGATGCCGCCATATTGGCTGACAAAATGTCAAGCGACGTCACGGCATGATCATAGGTCAACACAAAGATCATGCCGTCAATATACAAATAGTGGATGGTAGGGAGTCCAATATGGATTTTTGTTGGATGAAGAAAAGTTATATCGGACGAGGCGAAGCCGAGTCCGATATAACTTTTCTTCATCCAAGAAAAATCCATATTGGACGACCTGCCATCCACTCTTTGCTATCTTATGTAAATTGCCTAGCAACTATAACAACAGGCCTATGCTCTGATTGGCTGAAACAAGGAGGGCTGTCCGATACGAGGTTTTAGGATCCGATACGATGATTGAGTGTCCGATACGATGTGACATCCTATGATCACATGATGCAATCTGCTGCACATGATTGGCCAAGAACATTTGATTGCATAATAT
>NMRB01002327.1:1098-35195 GCA_002633025.1 Notospermus geniculatus
TATTTTGCAAACAATTTCTTCCCTCTTTTCCAACCAATTTCTCCCCGCTTTTGCTTGGAACATCTGCCCTCTTTTGCAAGGAATTTCTTCCCTCTTTTGCACGATACTCATTCCCTCTTTTGCAAGCATTTTATTCCCTCATGTGGAAGCAATTTCTTCCCTCTTTTGCAGCAACCTCTTTCCCATTTGCAAGGAAGCTATGTCTTTCACCTTAGAAACCTGTTATTTCTTTCTCATTTGCAAGAAGTGTTCAGTCGGATGACACCTCTACCGTTGTTGATATCAGACTAAAAACACAAACTTTAACTTTTAACTTGAAGAATTTCTTTCTGCTTTCCCAAGCAATTTCTTTGCTATTCTGCAAGCAAAGTCAAATTGCACAATTCTGTCAAAACTGCAAACATGATTAATGTCTGTCAAGAGTGCTCCACATGCTGAGTACTTTTGTCTACCTCTTGTTCATTTCATGTGTTTACCTTTCAAATTTACTTTCCTCCAATATGATTTATCATTGATGACTCTGTTTGTTTCCATTGTTTTCCCAGGAGAAGGTATGCCAACAAACTCAAACCAGGACTGATAACATTATGTGATTTTTGTTATGTTGGAGATTTTAAAGATAATGTATCACAGGTATTTTTGTGGGCCATGAAAATCATGACATTTACTAATGGTTTGTTTGTTTGTGGCCAGTCTTTCTTTGTCTTATCAGTAATTTGTTGATGCCATGGCCCTCTGTGCATTATTTTGGATAAAAAAATTCCTAAAGAGCGACACACAAAATGTTATAATAAGAAAAGTCATCTCCGAATCTTGCAAATTTGGGGTCGAAAATTTGCAAGACTATAGACAGACAGCTAGTGCCCAATAGGTTAGACAGACAGAGTTAATGCCCAAATAATGGTTGAATTGAGACAGACAGCTAGTGCCCAAATAATGCTCATATTAGACAGCTAGTGCCCAAATAAGGCCTGCTTTCCATTGGTGCTTTTCCGTGTGCAGAAACGCTTGAAAAAAACAATGGGCCGTATTTACGAAGCGCAATAGGCCAACACGCGTGTAAATTTATAGTTATTCCTGTTAAGGGCCTAGAAAACCATTGTCTTGCTACCTTGTACGTTCCTTGATCGGCAGTATTTACCCACAGGATAACCACACGCGGTTAACATTCCTGCATTTACGTGCATGAGGCTCGAAGAAAAGAGTTGAATAACTCTAAACAAGGCATGTAGGTTGTTTAAATTTTTCTTTTGTCCTCCTACAGCTAGACAAAGAAAAGTTAAACACGGGTGATTATCCTGCGTGTAAACGCTGCCGATCAAGCAGCGTACAAGGTAGCAATACAATGGTTTTCTAGGCCCTCAACCTGAAACTGAATGCAGGGCAGCTGACTACCATCGACATTCCCCTCCCAGTCACCAAAAATATCAACACCACAACTAACGTTCAAGACTACTGGGTAAGTTATTCACTAGCATACTTACATGTAATAAGAGAATTTATGATTCCTGGAGTTAAACAAGTTGCTGACTGAGGCTCAGGCTGGCTTTAGGGAGGGATATTCCACTACAGATCCTGTTTTCGCATTGAAAAGTATTGTTGAACTATATTTGTGTCAGGGGCGCAGGTTATTCTGCGCTTTTGTAGACTATCGGACCGCTTTGGTACGGTTAATCGAGTTCGCTTGTGGAAAACGTTAGTTGATTTGGGGATTGGTGGTAAGATCCTCAGAGTGATACAAGATATGTATAGGAAGTCTAAAGCCTGTGTCTCTTTCAATGGTGAAAAGTCTGAGTTCTTCACATCCCGAGTTGGAGTAAAGCAGGGGGAAAATCTTTCTCCTATACTCTTTGCCCTCTATGTAAACGATTTGGAGACTAAATTGATGTCTGGGGGCTGCCAGTCTCTCTCATTTATCGAGAAACTTTACCGGGATTTACCGGATGAAAGGGAAGCTTTAGTTAGAATCTACCTACTAATGTATGCAGACGACACGGTAATTTTCGGAGAATCATTCAGAAAAAGACTTACAAGATAAGCTAGATGTTTTGTACAAGTATTGTGAGGAAATAAATTTGAATGTGAATATTAACAAAACCAAAACTTTGGTGTTTGTTAGGTCGAAGGCCAGGTTACGGAACCTACCGGCTTTCACGTTCGGGGGCCGCGAGTTGGAAATTGTAGATAGGTACTGTTACTTTGGCATCCAGTTTTGCTGGAATGGTAAATTCAATAGAGCAAGACAGTAATATATGAGAAAGCCAGAAGAGCTATGTTTGCCGTTATAGAGAAAGGTAGACGACTTAACTTAGCAGTGGACATGTTGCTTAAAGTTTTCGATGTTTGCGTTTTACCAATCTTGCTATACGGCTGTGAAGTCTGTGAACACCTAATGGCATTACTCCTTTCTGGCAAACTCAGGAAGGCGGGGCCTAATGACTGCCAATCATCAAGAAGAACTGTTTACATTCTATTTATAGATTCTCCTCAATATAGATCTGTTAACAAAACATAATAACAATTTGGAAGTGTGGTACTGCTGGCTGATTAAATGGGTTTATACAGGATTAACCTGCCCATGGTGGTTTGAATGGCAAAGTAATTGGACCTTGTTGTGTGGTTTACAGAATAAGATGTGTGACTGAACATTGGGTTCATGTATAGCTCTACTGTGTGTATTCAGCATAAGAAACTTGTGTGATCTTGATCCCCTTCACACTATGAACCTACGTTTCGGTCTGGACTGGGCAATAGGGAGGTTGAGATAAGTGACTTATCACGGATCCTTATACATAATGGATAGAAATCTGTACAACGAGGACAAATTTTGTCGACATTTTGATCCGTTTTCGTATAAAGGATCCATGATAAGTTGCTGATCTCAACCTCTCTAAAACAAACCGAGACAGTTTGTCCCGGTGTGACAGGAATGAAAGTCCGGTCCTTTTGTTCAGCGAGGGACCATCACCATTCGGATGACCTTAGCACTCGCATTCCTGGGACGTTGATTCTTGTCACACCAGCCATGACCCGACAATGGGGGAGGGTACATACTGATAAACCTGTTTTTCATTTGGCCAGACTTTTTTATTTTTAGGATTACGGATTTTTTTCTTGTTCAGGAAATGTCGGAGGATGGAATGAAAATAAAAATAAAAATTGCAGGAAGAACAATTTTTATTTTTTTTGTCGGGGAATAGGTTTCAATTCCTTGCAGACTATGTCGGAGGATGAATAAAAATAAAATCTACCAGATGAGGACTCAGACAGGTCTGTTCAAAGCCACTGAAAACCCTTTTTTTACAATCCCATGCCATCGCACATGGCCGGCCACGCCGGGAGGCAGGAGAGAGACCTTTGAAACAACGTACGCTAGGTAAATTTTATGGTTTTATTTTTCCGACCCAGTAACCCCGGTGAAGCTCAAGTTTGGAGTGAAAATAAAAATAAAAAAGCTGAATATCTGAATTTTATTTTTTTTCTGTTTTGGCAAAAACAAACGTCGGCGGATCCGTAATCCGAAAAATAAAGAAAGTCTGGCCTAATATTTGAGTGTCCGCCACACAATAAAGCGGGCACTGGCATTCGGGAGGCCTTCTCAGACATATACAATTCTGCAAACCTGTACCTCTGAGTATTGCCCCATACAGTCACACTAAGGATTACTGCAAGAGTAATTACCCCCTAATTGCATTAACACTAGTGAGCTTTCGCAACCACCCGGTTAGGCCCTACAACAACGTTTATCTATTGTTCGAGTCAACTCACACAATAGATAAACGTAGTCGTAGGACCTAACCGGGCGGTTGCGAAAGCTCACTATTGTACAAGTGGCCACAACTACTACTAAAAAAGGTTTCCTGAGGCTATTATTTGCTGTGAGCTATTTTAAGACCTGTCATTCACTCCCCTCACTGCCTTCCTTAGGACCGCCCTAATTTTTCTGATTAGGCTAGAAAGGAGTAATGCCATAGGGTGTGAAGTATTCACACAAAGTTTTGGAAAATCATCACTAAGCGATCGAAATTCGCTCACAACACTACACTATATGGTGAGCTCGGGAGGCATCCCATTAATTTACATACAACAGCGAATGGTGAGTTTCTGGGGGAAAACACTAGGTGGCAGAAATAGTAAAATCTCGTTGGCATTATTGAAAATCCTCCATAATCTTTATAGACTGGATAAACATGTCTCACCGTGGTTGAATGATATTAAGGGCACCCTTCAGTCATGTGGCTTGAATTATATTTGGCTTCAATGGGCACGCCCACGCCATAGTATACTGCCATGTGTGTCAAACAGTGTCTCCTGGATCAGTTTCAACAACAACGGCATAGCAGAGTTGTTAATGAAGATGCCTTCGCCACATATAGGCAGTTAAAGAACCAGATCAAATTTGAGGAATATCTATTACACTTACCCTCATATCTAGCGCTCTCTGCATTAGATTTTAGAGCAGGGTCCTATTGGATTCCAGTGAATAGAAGGGACTGGGGAGGTGAAATCCCGATTTGTGGCAAATGTGAACTGAATGTGCTTGGTGATGAGCACAGGGACTTGACGCGTACGGGTAGTCATGTTGTCAGTGAATATTGATGGGTATAGCACCCCCACGAACAATACCCCGACCAGAGTAATTACATATAAAGAGAGAAAAAAGAAAAGGGATCTAACTTCGTGGCTGGGCTGCTTATGACTTTTTCACTTCAAATCACGCTCACAGCAAAACTATTGGGTCGATTTTCATCAGAGTACTCTTAATCGAATCCAAAGACAATTTTTATCCCAAAAAGGTTCTAACCACACAAAAAATCGAAGGGTTTGATGAAAAGTACCCAAAAAAATCGCAATTACAAGGCAAACTGCACGCCGTTTTTGGCTGCTTGCCAGAAAGTAAGTGGCGACTTCTCGGCAACCAGACGGCCGATCGGCACATTCTATATACCAATGGATAGCTAGCAACATGCACTAAATCACTGACCTGTTGTCAAAAAAATTAATCCAAATATAAGACTTTATTGGAGGTATTTGTCCAACTTTCTTACAAGATTGGCAAGATATTTTCCTAGAACCGCCATATTGACGGGGACGCCGGACTGAATATTCCCTCGTCGCTGATTGGTCGAAATAAAAATTCCTTTTAAATTGGACTGAAACAGGATTTTATTTCGACCAATCAGTGATGAGGAAAGTATTCAGTGCGACTTCCTTGTCAGCATGGCGGTCATGTACGAAAATAGAAGATAGAAACATGGGTCCATAGAATCAGATTAGCATATTCTTATTTGTTTTTATTTGCTGTAGGATGAGAAATTCAATAAACAGTAATTTATCAATTTAAAATGGCCGCCGGGCCAAAATTCTGAAAAAGATGTAAAACCATCATTTCCAATAAGATAAAATACATGTACGTAAGAATATGTTTTCCTGTCTCAGTGGACCCATGTTTCTATCTATTGGCAGTACATTTATAGGGTCCCAAGCCACCCATTTAAAAGTTAGCTGTACATCAGATTCCAAGCCCCTGTACATTAATGCTCTGATTTTGCTCCAATGATAAAGTCAGTACCCAAAATTCAAACGGCTGTATCTTCTAAACGCACCATTTGCGGAACTTAAGAATTGGGTTTTTGTGGTCAGTGGGATAGAAACTAATCCCCAAACCCAAAAAAGTTTTTGTACTTGAAATGTGCATTAAATCTTTGTTAGCTCCTAGACTACTGGGCCCACATTTTCAAAGCTGTTTCAACGCTAAAATGCATTTTAGTCCGGCTTACTGGATATAGCATAATCATAAAAAGCATTACATAATCTTAAACCTAGTACCCAAAGTTATACCCAGTTGAGATGTACAAAAAGTGTCCTGGATATCATGTTTTTTTACACGGGAGCGAAGTGCAGATGGCACGTGCAGAGGGAGTGCATCTTGTGCAAGACCCCATAACAGTTGATGTTCAGTATTAGAGGCGATTTGGAGAAAAAAGCAAAAGAAGGATTTTAGTTTAATGGAGAATGCATTATACAGTAAAACTTCGAACGAGTATTCTGCAACACCTGTCGCTTCGAAATCGATGTGATCTTCACAAAATGTACATTGCGACCTACTTATTTCAAATAATATGCCATTAACTGATTTCAACAAAATTTTCATGGAACCTCGTTTCCAGGTGCAGGGCCACCGGTGAGTTTGCTACGCGGTGACTCTGCGTGCCATCGATCGATTGACCCGTCGAGACGTCATACTGTGGATTTTGCGTCATGAAAAATTCACGTCCCCACGTTGCTTAGCGACTCATAGGAAACTCAAAATGTAAACACGGAAGTGAACGCTGGTTTTGACATGTTTGATAGCTGACTGGGTGTCTCATCGTATTGCATAAAATTCCCCCAAACCCTGATAAATGGTGCAAACTTGCATTGTCAGCGGGTGCAAAGTCACGTGCTGCCAAGGGAAATCTGGCATAGAATTCCAGATGAATACGAATTTCCGTCGAAAGAGCGCGGTGGTTGCAAGCCATCCAAGTTCCAACCCGAAGATGACGATCGTTAGGCCTACATGGGTGTCGTGTTTGCTCACTGCATTTTGTATCAGGTAGGTAATGTTAAGGAAATACTGGATTGTTCCCCCTATACCGCGCACAGTGTATGAAATCGCCATGAATGGGGGCGGATACCAGGGAAAGGCGACTATGGTTCATAATTGGTGGATTCATGTCACGAGGGGTCTGCGGTAAATTGCAGTATTGATGAGGGATTTGACTAGTGACCTCATTGGAAGAAAGTTTGCTGAGTGTTCACAATCGATCATCAGTCAATAGTGTCAATCACTTTTACCACTGACCGTAATCATTTTGTGGTGATGATGTTCGTTTCAATATTGTAGACTGCGCGGTATTGGGGGAGTATCTTTATAGAAGTGCTGAGTTCAACCCCGAGGCATCATATTCGGCTATGTCAAGCAATAATATGATGGAACACACTGTAGCCCCCCGCCCCATGACTCATTCAATTTCTGCGTATGCCAAGATGAGGCAGACCTTGGTTCATAAATTCGATCAACTGATCTAAGTGCTAACTGATTTAGACTTCGACCTGATGCATGTGCATGTTTCATTTCACTGAATCTCTTGTCACATATGAATTTAAAAACTCTCGGCTTCTGTCTCGATTTCAATCATCGAAGCGGCAAACTACTAGTATGGGCACATCCATGATGAATATTGTAAGACGCAAGAGGTGCTGGCGTCACTCTTGACAACCAATCACCTAGCGGAACGACAAGAAACTAGGTATCCGCGCCACTGTCATGGTGGGCGTGGAAATAATGAGTACTTCCGATTATGTTATGCTTTTTATGATTATGCTATATCCAGTAAGCCTTTTAGTCCAACACTTGCATGCTTATAGGCATGCAAGTGCTGGACTAAAATGGACTAAAATGCATTTTAGCGTTTGCATTTTAGCTTTTGCCCAATGGTAGTTCAGCTTGCCTGTTGGTCATCTGACCTGAAGATGGGATGCTGGCCGTATTTTGTGTTGCTGAATGTCCAATGTTTACATCTTTATTAAGGCAATTACACTAATCAGGAGGCTTTTTTCACTTAGCAGATAGACGCGAGCAAGGACCGTAGTTTTATATTGAATGTTGATTAAGCCTGTCAGTCATAGCGCCTGTTGTCTTCATCTGGCCAATAGGCTTGAGGCATTCATGCTGGCCATTGGCACTTGATACATAACCAATGCGGAAAGGTTCTGTGCAGTAGCTGTTAATGAATTGGAAGTGGTTATTTGGCAAGCAGATGCTTGCCGAATTACAGAAATTTCGTCTTAGATGGCAAGCAGATAATAATGAATATTAATTAGACCTCATTAATTATGCAAACAGAAGATGAAGATGGCGTCCTCCGACTCGCCGTCGCAGTCCTTGCCAAAAGGCATCGAAAAGTTGCGATTGGGAGGCTATGCCTCCAACGAAGATTTTAAGATGGCGTTAAAGGCATCGAACTGTTTATTTGCACAGTTATCGCTGTGAATGCAGTAAACGTATAGTCTTGGATGCACGTCTAGCTCATTAATTATGCAGCGCTCCCAGAGCAGCTGGTAGGGCAGAAAATATCGTTTAGTGGAGGGGGCCTTGCGGAAAGGAGCCACCTACAAGCGATTTTCAGAAGAAAGTTGTTATTTATCGACCCTGGTTTGCCAAACAGTACGCCAAGTTTTTTCTTTTTTCCTTCACTTTTTTTCGTTTTCCTTGCTTTTCCTTTTTCTCCGAAAAGGCATATCAAGAAGAAACGTTTTGTGTTTTCGTACAAAAATAGCTCCAAACAGTAGTTGCCAACAAACGACTGCCGGATGGTGGCCTCATTGGCCAGAGTTGTCAATGCTCCGTAACTCGGCGAGGGTGCCATTGACATGAATATTGTTGTTCGGGTTCCATTAAGCAAGTTCAAGATAAAACAATCGCTCCCGCCCGTGCCTAAAATCAGCGCCGTGCCTCTAAAATTTTACGTCCAAAAGTACAACATGGACATGAGGTTTTTTACTCTGTGTAAATGTGCCCCCCCCCCCCCCCCATCTCCCTTGGCCCTAGTTTGCACCTGGATAGGTAATACTTAACTTCCTCCAAGGTTATAACAAACAATCGGCATGTTTGCTTGCCCAATAGCCAGACGTGCTGAATCATAATATGGCAAGCACATATCCTGATTAATATTCATTAGGGGGCCTGACATGCTTGCCAAATAGGTACATTTTTCAGCATTACTAGTAGATGGCAAGCATGCTTGCTAAATAAGGACGAAAACGGGAACTGCTCGGCAAGCATGCTTGCCAAATAAACCCGCCCTAATGAATTAACGGCAGTAGTGGTGGTTTTGAATAGGGTTATAAAAGGACTAAAATTATCCCCGTATGCGCCTAGAAATGTTCACTCAATCCAATTTCTTCGGTTTCTTTGGTTATAAACGTGGATCGAGTAAAACGCTTTTGAAGCGTGTTATTGTATTGGGGCGCCTTTAATCTGAAAACCGTTTTGATATGCAAGTCTGACCGCAACTTATACATAGTAGGACACCACTCCCATACAAAAACTGTACGAATTCCCCCATGGAATGTCAACATTTTCCAAGTCAGTTTGAGAAGTTTGTCGTTTTTCCTCGCCATGACGGGCGTAGCAAATTGGAAATAGTCTTGACTGTCTCGAGTGCTTACTCAGCCATTGTATACATTAGTGAGTTTAAGAAACCAAACGTTAACGCTAACGCTAACGCTACATGTAATTACGTCAAAATGACGTCACCACTAGAAGAAATGCAACAGATTCATTCGATGTGACGTCAAAATGATGTCATTAACGTTACCGTTAACGTTAACGTATGGTTTCTTAAGCTCACTATTTACTCGCGCGCAAATGGCGACAATGGGACACGGTCTCGATGGTCCAATGTTATGAAGCTACTAGCTCGCCCCATTGTATTTATTTGCTCGCGCAAATGGCGACAATGGGACACCGGTCTCAATGGTGTAATACTTGCTCGCCCCTATTGTGTTCATATGCTCTCGCGCAAGTGACGACAATGCGGAAACTGTATGAACGGTCTCGTCTTTGAAGCGACCTATTCGCAAAATGAACCGCGGTCGGTAACAACAACTGGCAATTGCATTTTAACACGGCCGTTCGGGAAACTACTGTCGTCGACGCGAATAGCTCACTAAACTGAAAATCTGTGAGATTGCCAGTGTTGTAGAATGTAATGGCCCCGATATGAGATACAATCCTCATGCCAAATGTTCTGTCTGTCAGTGCCCTGCTGGCCCTCATTCCGTCAGAGTTGCGACCTATCTCATATAGGGGGCATGACATTCTATTGCAGGCTTTCGTGGTCGACGAGGCTTGTCCAGTTATTCATGAACACTGGAATACACTATGAAGTGAAAACCGTACTACTTTTTAAGCCATTTGGCCAAAACGTACTATCACTGCCAAGAACTAGTACGAAAACCGTCGGGTGATTTTATTAGCTCATTATCCGTCTACTCCTTGATCCAGGTATTGCACGGATACCGTCTCATCTGTCAGACTTGTCTGGGACGAAAAAGTAGTACGCTTTGCGTCCACATCTACAGAACAAACTGTACGGAAATCACCCATCACCTTGAGGCGACTCCAGATGTCTTATCAGCTGGCTGTCAATCACACTTCCTTTGATGATGGTTTGCAGAGTTGACCGAGGTCACTGATGTTGCTTCGCTGGTCTAGCCCATCACTTTACTCAAAATTTGGTTATCAAGCTGTGTAAAACATAAAATTTCTATACCTGTAGTGTGCTGCTACAGAATTGTGTGTTCTTTGATGAAAGTGGGAAACCGCATCCTGACTATACACTGCATTAGGCCTACACCCTTGGGCGTCATGTTCCCTGCAGGTCTACTGAAGTCTAACTATAGGCGAAGGCAATGGTTGTCAAGGGAATCGAAAGCCTTGTGGCCTATGCTGACTTACATGACTTATGTCTTCTTCAAAACACTTTACAACAACGTTACTGTCAAATAACTGGCAACAAACGCACTCAGGGTGCGAAAATTAATAAAGGGACCAAAAAGTGGTGATCAAAGATAAACTACAGAAGTATCAAATTAAAATGACTGACAGCTAGGTGATAAACAGCCTCGTAGTGATGGATTGTTTTCGTACAACTTGTGGGGTATCAGGTAGTCGCAAATCGTACTATTTTGGCCGGCCAGACAAGAATGACAGAGTAGACGATTACCATGTAACTTACTGGTGCAGGATAAGACGGAAAATGTGTGAATAAAAATTTAGACGGTTTTGTGCTAGTTTTTGCAAAGGGATAGTACGTTTTGGCCAAATGGCTGAAAAGTAGTACGATTTTTTCTCACTGTGATACTGCATGGCACAGTTGCTATTGTTACGAATCCACGCCTACTTGGACCAACCAACCAATCATAGATAACTGCGGGTTTAGGGAATGTGCTCATATGCGCGCACTTGCCAAGTGAAAAAACCCTAGGATAATAATTAGAGTCTCAAACACCGTGGATTAACGAATTTGGGAGTTTCTCATGTGCATGAGCACCAGTTTGGTGGACTTTTGTGAGGTTTTGGGTGAGTTTGAGGGCGTCGAAGTGGTGGTGTCCGATCCGGGAATCGGGTGCATTTGCTTGCTTACCTTGTCTTTTTATATATAACCATAACTGGAGGTGATATTATCACTCTGGCGACAAACTCATTAATTAACGCCTCGATTTTACAGACAACGACCCAGAGGCCTGTGTTCCAGCTTTGAAAAAGACCACACCACGACACGGTGGTGGTGGTCAAGGGAAATACAAACGACCATAAGGCACTTTCAAAGCACTTCCAGAACCTGATAGACTACCAGCATATCTGGCGGCGACACTGACGTATTCTCCATGAGTCAGTCAATGGAGTAACATCGAGAGATGGCGTCCCAATGACGTCAGCAGGTCGGAGGCGTTATGTTCTTTCGGAACCAGAGAGGAAAGTTGATCACCATTCTATAGTATTCACTTCTTGTTGACATTTATGGTGTTATCCAAACACCAGTTGAAAACATTTATGCATTCAAAAACAATACAACACTTATTTTGCGTTCCGGTACATCAACGTCATCAGATATCATTGCATGTACAGGTACGTTGAGGAAAATTCCTATTTTATTCCTTTGGCCATATACCGTAATCAATTAAATATTCTTTCTACAAATACACACACATCGCGCAAGTCATGTATGTATTACTGCTCAGACCAAGTAGGCCTACATTGCATTGTGAAAATATATTCAAATAACGAAACTATGGCAAAAGAAATCAAATAAGATTTATATGCAACATGTTGGCATGATACCAAATGGAGTTACTGAAACTCAGACGAGAGGTGTATTACTTGACGTAAGTCTGCTTCGCTTTTGGGATTTAATCCAGCTATAGAAAAACTTATCAGTACATTTTAGTACAGATGAGAATATACCTATTCTTGAAATAGCATTTCTTACCTTTTTATAAATGAACCTATCTTCTTTATTATATATATTATCTTTTTGATTTCTTTCTTTTATTTTTTCATAACATTCTTTACATATACATTTTAGTGCAGAAGGAGAAAACTCTTCAAGTGGTTTAGTTTTTCCACAACACAGCCCAGACAGCAAGCATCAGTGGGCCTCTAGTGGCATATGAGGGGCAGTGAGGGGCAGAATGGGTGGGCCACTGGTGGATTTGGGCCTCAGGCCACCGGAGGGCCACTGGTGTTAAAAAAAGGAGCTTCTCTGGTGGCCCACTGGACCCGATGCCGAACGTCTTCTTGTCATTAGATGGTAAATAGCGGATGTACATTACATTATCTGCCGCAGCCCCCAATTTTCCCCTGAAGGGCCACTGGTGGCAAACCAGGGGCATGGGGGTAGCGGCAGCCCCCAAAATTTTCCCCTGGAGGACCACCGGTGTCTCGGCCTATTGGCTAAGACAAAGTTCCTGACTTGGAAATCTGGTTGCAGACAATTTTTTGTCTGCCGACCACCATTAGACCTGAGTAATCCTCCTATGGTCTGATGGCTATCAGAGTGGTTGCACTCTTTGAAAATTGTATGAAAATCAAAGATAATGTAACGTACATCCGCTGTTTACCCGCTAATGACAGGAAAACGTTCAGCATCGGGTCCAGTGGGCCACCAGAGAAGCTCCTTTTTTTAACACCAGTGGCCCTCCGGTGGCGTGAGGCCCAAATCCACCAGTGGCCCACCCATTCTGCCCCTCATATGCCACTAGAGGCCCACTGATGCTTGCTGTCTGGGAGTTCATCTCCTCTACAAATTTCATAGTTATAATCGCTGTTGGCGTTTTTCAACAATGTTGTTGTTTCATATAACTTTTGTTTCCTTGCTTCTTTTCGTTTCATTTATATAGAAGAATTTCGTGAAACGTGGCGAAGCTTTATTTAACAATATTTTATTTAACTATATTTTGTGGAATAATACCCTGTTGATATAAATAATCTAAAGTCATATTACTTACCGCAACAATACCGCCAAGTTTAAAGATTTCTTCTAAATTGGCTTGAGTTGGTGATCCGATATTAAACCTAAGAAATCTTTTAAATAAGTAAGAATAACCAGTTGTTGTTGTAGCTAATAAAGTACTCTGATATAAAGTGTTTACAATATATTTTCTGTTTACATCCATTTATTTAGTGAAAAATCACCTAGTGCTGCAGGCTCGCAAGTTGTTGATTACTTATATTTACTTGTGCATCAGAAACAATAAAAATGTGCATTTTATAAGGTCCTTTACCAGATGCTTTTGTTATAGCTAATTGTATTCCGTCTTTTGTATTTTGTAATCTTTTACCAGAACCATGCAAAGTGTTATCTTCAGTTGTTCTCAAATCAATCCATAAACCATAATGATCTGAGTCACCATAATATTTTTCTAAAGTCATATAACAATCATTAGTCTTCTTAAGATTCTCATTCATAAAGTGTTTCTTAATTTCAGTCCATTGATCGAGAGTTCTCATTCCTTCAGGAAATACTTTATTTGCTAAACCTTCAATTGTAATCTTAATAATATGTAAAGATCAGTGATCTCGTGAACTCACGCAGCCGTTACCTAATCGGGGGGAGACCCCCGAACCCCCCTTTCTGGGGGAGACCCCCAGACCCCCCTTTTGAGGCCTGTTCCTGAAAATGATGTTTTTCGTGACGCCGCGCACCGTGACGTGACGTCGTGACGTGACGCGACGGACGGCTGATTCCGGCCGTGGCGGAAAGGATGATGGTTTACGACATCCACAAAATCGCCATATTGCGTCAAGGTGTTGAGATTCACGGACTACACATCTCTGTATTGATTTTTCCATTGAATTTTGTAGATTTTTTTACACACACGTAACAATTAGACTCACTTCGTGAGCCGCTTCGCGGCTCACTGCGTGAGTTATTAGTTATACCAGGATTTTCAAATTTTTCTGAATCTCTTTGTCCATCGGTATAATCTGAGATAAAAAGAAGTAGAACACCTTTTATTGACCTTCTAGGGAAATTTATATTTTCATTGATTAAAGTATCAGTTGCCGCAACGCTAACAGTTTTAAAGTGATCAACCCAATCATATAAAGAATAGAAAATCCTGCATTATAATTATTACTTAGTTGATTGGCTAATATTTCATTTGCTACTGTATCATATTCTAAACATAAATTTTCTAATTTATAATTCATATTTGCAGTTGTACCAGTAACAATTATATCTTCTTTTGGTGCTAAAGTTATTTCAAAAATAATATCTTCTCTAATAGGAAATTTATATAATGGAGCATGAGTTGATAATAATTCAAAATCTAAAGGTATCATATATTTCTTTTCATAAACATTCTTCAGTGTTTTTTGTGATGCTGTTTCTCCTTGAACATGTGCTTCTGCAACTCCTGATCTTAGTTTTCTTAAATGCTTCTGTTGAATACCTTGAAATACTAAATTATCTCTTTCTTTTTCTGTTAATCATAAATCTTTGAAAGTTGTGTATAAATTATAATTATCAAGTTGAAATATTGCTTCAGTTCCCCATTTTACAACAAGTTTTGAGATAAGATTTCTACCTAGATTATTAACGACATAATAACTTGCATGACCAGAAATTTCGACATCAGCTGACAAGTAAAATGATTCCGGAACAAAGAAAGTATTTTCTGTTAATCTCGGTATTCTTATGTATAATTTTTCTTTTGGATTTGCCGAAGATGGATTATTTGTTATAACATGGTGTTGTCTATCAGCTTTTAAACCTAATGGAATTCTATTATTTCTACTTGTGTTTAGTATTAATCCTGTTGCCATTTATTTAGCTGAATTTTTAATCACGGTAGTAGTACTTTCTACGATAAGGTCTTCTAAAACCAGATCGTCTACCATAAGGAGCTCTAATTCTGAAACCAGCATATTCAACAAGACCATAAATTATAGAACTAACAACTACGACAACAAGCATCACAAAATGTTCTGAAAAGAATCCAACAACGCCACCATATGTTTTTAACATAAATGAAACTATTTGTCCAATTATTCCTGGTAAAGTTGCTGCCGATACCTTTGCTAATTCTTTTAACCATTGAGCAAATTTCTTAAGTCCTTCTTTAACTTTATTTGGTATATCTGATGGTTTATCTGGCGGTTTGGAGCCTCCACCACTAGGACTTGAGCCACCACCAGTACCTTTCAAACTGTTACCAATTGCTAAACCAATAGATGTAAATGTCATAATAATTGCAGTTATAATTGCGCCAACTGTTAAACCTTCAATTTTAAAAAGTAACTTAATTCTACCTTTTAATGGCATTTCAGATTCTGGGTTTTTTAAGACATCAGTGATTAAATTTTTCATCCTTCTTATTTGTGTTTCTTGTTCAGAATTTAGTTCAAACACCCTCTTCCTTTCAATGATTAATTTTTCTATTACTTTTTCTTTTTCCTTCTCCACTTTGGTTATTTGTTTTTTTAGTTCTTCTCTTTTGTAATAATCGTCTTCATTAGCCGTGAGGTAATCTCTTGTTAAATTTGCTAGTCTATTTTCCAATTCATTATTCTTCTTCTCTAATTCTTGTATCTGCATATCTTTATTTCGTTTAACCGCAGCTAGATCATCACTTGCTTTTATTAATCCTCTCCATTCTCTTATAGCATTATCTGTTAAGCCTAATGTTTTAAGTTTTTCTTCATTTGTATCAATAAGATTATCACTACCTGGGACATTAATCGTTTCCATTAATTTTTCGAATGATTCATCGGTAACTTTTTGTGGCTCAGTTTTTGAAGGTTCACTATCCATTGGTAGCTCTTCGAATGGTTGCATTTCGATTTGTTCAGTTGGTTGCGTTTCAGTTGGCCGCGTTTCAGTTGGTTGAGATTTCATTTTTTCTGCTAAGTCCTTTTTAATTTGTTCGGATTGTTCTTCTGGAGAATAAAGAGTTTCAAAGACTTCATTGGTTAAATTCGCCCCGTATTTTCTATTCATAGTTTTAAAGGAATAAAACTGCCCAGCATCTTGGGTTAAACGAAAAAAAATGTTTTGCCATGCTACTTCCATCCTTCACTTCTAAAAGTTGTTGCTTAGTTAGTAGTTTAGCTTTTTTACCTGGTTTTATTTTTTCAAAAATATCCGCAGTTAATGGCAAATAATATATGTTTCTTCCTTCTATTCTTGGGGTTAACCGTTGTAAACCTTTTTCTGTATAATTTTCTCCCCAATCATCTGTATTTTTGATAGCATTTTCTAACTTTTTTTCATTTTCACTGTATATTATTTTTTGTTGTTCTAATCTAGGATCTATTGCAGGTGGCGGTGAAAGAAAATTATCCCCAATAGCTAAATTAGCACCGGTGTTATATTGAACATCACCATAACTAGTAAAAGGTGTTTCATATATTTGGTTTGTTTCTTCTGGTAATTCCGCTGTACCGGGAACTTCAGGCAGTTCAAATTCTTTTGGGACATAACCTCCTGTTGCCATTTATTTAACGTAAAAGTAATGCTAGACCCACTAATCCACCAGATATACCATATATAGCGAATTTTATGTTTTCATGAGTTTCATTTGATTGTATGGAGGACCTCTCTTTGTTAGTTTCTTCAATGGGAGAACCTTCAGATTTTGTCATTTGCTGAACAGGATCAGATGTTGCCATTTGCTGACTGGGAGAACTTTGTTCAGCTCTGCTGTCACTTCGTGGTTCAACCTTCGACTCATCATCAATCTTTGTTCTAATTGTTTTAACTGGTGATCCTTCCATTTGTGGAGTAGGAATTCTTTTTTCTTTATTAATGTCATTTTCCCAGTTTTCATGTTTTGAGTTGCAATCTGAATATTATTGTTATAATTTTCTATACTACCAACTTTTAAAACCATATCTGAACCAATTATATAAAGACCTTGACCAATTACAAAATCTAATCTAACATGAGTATCACTTATTGATTTTTGATATCTTGAAATTGAAATTGAAACATCAACGTGTTTATCAATTGAATCATTTAAAAGTTTGAGAAATTGTTTTTGTGCATCTAGTTCAGTTCCAAAACTTCCAGTTATTGCAGTTCTAGTTTCAGATTGCGCTCCCAAAATACAATAAATATATGTTCTGATAGAATCATTTAATCTTTGAATTCCAGATGCGGTTAATTTTTCTTTCGGATGAATAAAATATTTCCATCCATCATCACCTTGTTATTTTCTGTATTTTAGCAATACATGTATGTAGAGATTGTGCAAATGTATAATGTTTATCTGGTAAAGCATAATGTTTTCTGTGATTTATAAATCCATTACCAGATATTGGTGTACCGCCAAAAAATATTGTTCCTAAACCATGATTATCACCTCTTTTTGTTCTAAAGTCAGTAGTTGGCGAAACTCCAAATTCATTACATAATCTAGAAAACATAGTCTTATTGATATTATTTTCTAATGGTTTGAAAGCTGAATCTGTTGGTAATGGAACTTGTAATTGTTTTAAAATTTTTCGAACTTGATAATAAAAATGAAAATGATAAACTGAATTAATTAGTGGTGTTTTTATTTTACCTAAGTCTGGTAAACCACATAAAGTACTAGCACAATAATCTGCAAAATTGAGTTGATTTTGATAATAAGACATGTTACATTTTGCTAACCATTTATCAACCGCTGTTTCCGTATAAAATGTTAAACCATAACCAGTTGATGGATCAAGAAGTTTAACTTTGAAATGTTGTGTTTCACTGACAAAAATTTCTAATGCGTTTAATGTTTGCCCCATTTAAATGGCAGGTAAATCTAATTGATTAGTTAGACAAAGTCCACGTTACACGATTCAAGAGTAAAATGAATGATTATTTGACTTCCTCTAAAGTTTACTACTTTTCCATTTTTATCTGTTATTTGAAGCTTAAAGTGATTTGTTGCTTTGTCTACTTTTCTAGAAGAACAAGATGACATTGTAAATGTCGAATGGTTCCCGATAGTACAGGTGCTTCTACCGGTACATGAATGGTACATTGATAGAGATCAAGGCACGACGCCAACTGATCGTAAACTCGTCGTCAAGTCGGTGGATCACCCGCATAGGCTTGCCCGCGCATGCACTGAGCAGCGTGCGGGTGATCCACTGACTTGACGACTAGTTTACGATCAGTTGGCGACCTGTTCACGACGGCAGTCGTGAACCAGTCGTCAACTCGTCGTAAACTAGTCGCAAACTGATCGTAAAGAAATGACGTGACGTTGAAGCTGATCCACCGAAAAAACTACAGAGCAAACTTTACGACGAGTTGACGACTAGTTTGCGACCAAATCAAACATGTTTGATCTCGTCGTAAACTCGTCGCAAACTAGTCGTCAACAAATTTCAGTCGTGAACGAGTCGCAAACCCGTCGTGGACGAATCGTGAATAGGGAGGTTTCGCAAGCGCCCGGTTAGGCAATACGACGACGTTTATCTATTGTTCGGGTATACCCACACAATGGATAAACGTCGTCGTAGGGCCTAACAGGGCGCTTGCGAAACCTCCCTATTGCTGATCCACCTGCCACGATTTTTCGTCGTCAACTAGTCGCAAACCCGTCGTGAACAAATCGCCAACTGATCGTAAACTCGTCGTAAAGTCGGTGGATCACCCGCATAACGATATGACGTCGTCGAAGACGGCAAAGCCGCTGCACGCCTGCGCGGGAGAGTGGCCTTGGCGAGCACATTATGATAATAGTACGACCACTCTCGCTCCAGGAATCTTCGTGTGCTTTGTCCCCATGCTTACGTATAGCTGTAAAACCTGGGTGCTGAAAACCAGGCTGAAAAACGTCGTCGATATTGACGCATTTCACCTATTTTTGAACAGATCAACACTTTTTATTTAGGCCGAAATGGCATAAAATGACATACTTGACCAATACGACTACGATGGTTTGATTTGAAATATCTTCACCGGTCTCTTGTTGTGGACAATGTACCATTTACTGATGTAGCCTATGTTAATAGACGTTTGCTAAGCTAACCATTGGTTCCGCCAAAAATAGATAGGCGTGTGAAAAATGTACAACTAAATTTTTCACCCAAAAGCCCATTTTGGTAGCGACTTCGGTAGCGACCGCCATTTTGTTGAGACTCATTATCATAATTTGGGGATTCCCTTGTCACATGTCTGACATCCTGCCAATCGGCCATGCTAACATTTTCTGAACACGTGGGTTTGTTTGGGATTCCCCATTCTAATCAGGTCATTCTGTTCCTAAAAATAGCATCGGGGCGAAAAATTCGCCCCGAAGATGGCGGCCGCTACCGAAGTCACCTTTCAACCTAGCGGTGACTGAGGGAACCAAAATGCAAAAAGCCCCATTTTCTAAGCTCTGTGTAGCGCTTACTATCCATCCAAACAGGGCTTTTTGGTGAAAATTTAGTTGTACACTTCTTGCATGCCTATCTATTTTTGGTGGAACCAATGGTTAGCTCATGATCAGCAAACGTCTATTAGGCCTATATCGACCCTATATCATTCTAGATGGTGAACCTAACCCCAGAAAAGGAAATGCGGATGTCAATTTTTGAACAGATAAACACTTTTTATTTAGGCCTAAATGGCATAAAATGACATACTTGACCAATACGACTACGATGGTTTGATTTGAAATACCGTAGAATCACCTTTCTCCGGTCACTTCATCATAAACTTCAAAGTTCAATGGGAAACACCTTCGTCACCGCGGAGTCATCGTCACAGTGGCATGACTTCACCTGGGACTGCATGGCGAACTGTCATTGGCCGCTCACGAAAATGGGCATGAACAGCCAATGAATAATTAGAGGCCTTGCGTATCTGACACTGACCGGAGAAAGGTGATTCTACGGTATCTTCACCAGTCTCTTGTTGTGGACAATGTACCATTTACTGATGTAGCCTATGGGCCGATTTAATAGACGTTTGCTACGCTAACCATTGGTTCCGCCAAAAATAGATGAGCGTGTGAAAAATGTATGCACAACTAAATTTTTCACCAAAACCCCCCATTTTCTAAGCTCTGTATAGCGCTTACTATCCATCCAAGAGTTTTTTGGTGAAAATTTAGTTGTACACTTCTTGCATGCCTATCTATTTTTGGTGGAACCAATGGTTAGCTCAGCAAACGTCTATCGACCCTATATCATTCTAGATGGTGAACCTAACCCCAGAAAAGGAAATGCGGATGTCCTCTCACTTCAATATGAAGTGCTCCAGTTAACATTAGAAAATGAGTTGCTCAGGAACCAGCAGTTGAAGGAAGAAGCGATCAGAAGGAAAAGGCAAAAAAGTCAGGACGAAGAGATGGCAGCACTGAGGAAAGAGAAACTGATGTTGGAAGTGAAATTAGGGATGATCTTAAAATTGATTGAAGCTGAAAAAGACGAATAGATTTAGTCTCTCCTTCAACGCCTCCCCCCTCAAATGAAGACAAAACGAACATATTTGGCTTCACAGATAAAAACTGTTATTCGGAGTAGGCCTATGCCGCTACTACATGTACGTTTCATCAAATTTTCAGGCTTTATTTTAAGCCTACGTATATAGGACTCTTGCACCATAATAAAGTCATCGTACTTTGATCAAGGCCTAATCCGGGAAGGAGCAGCCTCCGTCGTCTTGTTCACCCTGTTATCCACAAACCGTTGACCCGCGGTTTTATCGCAGACAAAACTCAATGCGTTAGGGGGTGGCTGTTAAAATCGACTGACCTGGCTGAATGACGAGTCGACAGCGTTGGGTCAGTCGACTTTAAAAACACCCCTAACGCATGAAGTTTTGTCGCAGATGTGCGCTACCGCATTTACCTGACATCCGATATGCGATATCGCATCCGATATTTATCTCGTCCGCTTCGGATCGTGACATGGATCGGATATCGTCGTATCGCATAACGGATAACGGATGTCAGCTAAACACGGCTTAAGCCAAGCGCACATTTGCGACAAAACTCAATGCGTAATGCGGATGTCAGGTCACACTGCGGTTGCCTGCGCTACGACGGAACAGTCGGCATCAGGTGTCGCAAGCACGGTCAGGTCACAAAAACGAAAAATGTGTACGATCATCGTGGAACAGGCAGCATCTGCGCGCTGGGAATCGTAACCGTGTTCAGGTCACCTGCAAATGGATTACGCTCGTCGGGATGACACAGAGTTGAAATTTGTAGGGTATGATTTTTGTATAATAAACCCGTGTCTGCGTGGTATTTGGCAAATATTGTGGCCTATTTTTTTAGATATTAGCAATTTGAGAGCTTGGAAGAGGCTATTTTTGGCCGTTTCCGCTCTAATTTCTGAAGAAGATATTTCATTCCCTTGATATGTAAATATAACAATATACAATTGATAACAAAGCTTCTTTTCGTTGATCACGCCGAAATTACAAGTATTTGTCATCATTTGGGAGAAAAACTACCTTGAAGCACATGCGTACGAGGGTATGGCAGCTACGCCATTTTTTGTCGTCTATGTTACCAAGGATTCGAAAGTTTAATATGACGTCACGAGAACTGTGACGTCATAGTGACGTCACATAACTGTGACGTCACAGTCACGATAACTGTGACGTCATAGGATGACGTCACGCGAATGAGTCCGTGCAGGATGATGTGCTGCGAGACAGACGATCTTTCCTGACTATTCACCACACTCATTTTTTATTTATTTTTTTTATTTTCATTTGTTTAGTTACACTAAAAGATATAAAGTTACAGGTAGTGAAGGGCCGAAGCCAAGGCATTATTGGCCACCACACTCATTGAACACACACTGACTTTCCCACAGCCGTTCATCAACCTCTAGTGAACCATGTCGCCGAAAGGCTTGTATATATGTTTATTTTGTAATTTAAGTACATGTACATGATTGAGTAAATTACAGAAGTGCAAGGGGTGCATGAAAAAAGTGTGCAAGTGTTAATGGAGCTATTCAGCACCAGATGACTCTAAAGATCCTAATCAGTGCAGAGTAATTCTAATATGTCACATATTTCTTCTTTGTTAATATGAAATGGCCAGGGCCATTGTGCTCACCTCTTTGACAAGTCTCCATGGTTAAGTGTGAAACAATGACTCTCATGGTGAATGTTGAAGGATCAGTACAGATAAGATAAAGCTGAACACACCAAAAGTATTTTTATGATCTGATCAGTATTATCAGGAATAAATAACATGGTGTTATTTATTCCTGGTATTATCAGTCAATGACATAAACTCAGGTGATGGCACCCAAAAGGAGTAGAATTTCTGAATACAATGAATACAAGTGGTATTTGTGAACAAACTGCTTTCCTGTCTAGGTCACAGATGTCAAAAGTTCTATTTTTCAAGATGGCCACCTGGTGGCCACACGTGACGTTCGTTGGAACTGAAATTTCAGCAGGAATGTACAGGATACTTGCATAGATATTTAGACAACATTGAAACATCGTAACATTTACTACCAGTGAGATATGGCCAAAGTCAATTTTTCAAGATGGCCGCCTGGCAGCCATGTTGAAGTCCAATCGAACCGAAATTTGGCATATAAGTAGACAGTACCAAGACACATATTTAGGCACGGTTAAAGCATCATAGCTACCACTATTTATGAGGTGTGGGTCGAAGTCCATTTTTCAAGATGGCTCCCTGGTCGCCATATTTGACGTCGAATCTGACTGAAATTTACCATATATTTATATGGTACCTAGATACATAGTTTGACAAGGTTAAAACATCCTACCTACTCATATTTATAAAATGTGGGTCCAAGTCTATTTTTCATTGAAGATGGCTTCCTGGCAGCCATATTTGAAGTCCGATCGGGTTGAAATTTGGTGCATTCATGCAGGGTGCCTAGATATATCTTCACACCAAATCACAACACTCTATGTCAAATAGCAATGAAACGTGCCACCAAACAGTGAATTTTGAACTTTGACCTCTGTGACCTTGAAAAGTAGGTCAAATCAAAAACCCGGGATTTATGTGATGAAGTCTCATCAGAGGAACCCACCATAAAAGTTTCGTGGTTCTAGCTAATTAACAGCGTTCAGGAGATACGGCCGAAAGAAGGTTTTCACAAAGCGCCCCCTACAGGCCAGAGTCTACAAGCAGCGCTAAGTTTCGGTCCAGAGATAGTTTTTACCATAGGGTACCTGTACACCAAATTTCAAGTTTGTAACACAAGCGGTTTAGAAACGTGCCACCCCTGCTAACGACGACGGACGCCGGACGACACACCATGGGAGAAGCTCACCTCACAGAGGTGAGCTAAAAATCCCATCCATATTGACTGATGATTTCTCAATGTGGTCTCAGTTGTCTTTCCAGTTCGAAGTCCTCGCATCGTCATAATCATGTGGGCCTAATGGCACGATCAACTGGTCAATCACGTGACGTCCCAAAATGCCGCCCAACAAAATAGCAAACCAATCAGGAATTCAAACACCACCGCCCTATGTTTTTTTAAAAAAAGATTTCTTGTTATAGTTGCTTTCAGCCATTTTTCATTTGGAAACCAATGATTTTCCCATACATCCGTCATTCCACATTCATCTTTTTTTTCTCATAAATCCTCACCATCTTGGAAGTAATATCATGCAGTGGCGCACAATTCTGTATAGTAAGTATAGTATGACCTGCGGTGCGCGCGAACCTACACACCACAGTGGGCAATGAGCAAACCAGACTACCGTAGATCTACTCGTGACATGTAGGCCTAGGCCTAGTCGGAGAAAATGGCAGAACGCAGCGGAGAAGGACGGCTACTGCTCGTGATGTATTTATTGTTGATTATCTTTTCATGTTTGGAATTGTATTGTTCGGCTGTTTCAGGTGAGTAAAGGAAAGCTCCAGCGGGTGGGATGTTCAAAGTCTCTGGATAACTTCTTATGAACGCGGAGAAGTTTCTCTTTGAAATTTGACATGGCTATCGTCTGCTGGGAGTAGCACTATGGAGATACAGGCACGGATCCAAGGGGGTGGGGGGTGCGCACCTGCCGCACGCCCCCCCCTTTCGGCCAAAAAATCTTTAAAATCGACCGTGAAATTCGGAAATTTGGAGCAAATCATTGAAATTCACCGCAGATTTCAATGTTTCTAGCACAGTGCGCCCCCTCTTTCCCGAAATCCTGGATCCGTCCCTGAGACACATTGGGTGAGGTAGGCGTAATTAAATCCTGTAGTTATAGTTATGGTTCAAGTTCAGTAAACTATTACAATAACTATGAGATTTGTCCACTACCTGGGATTATGGTTTACTCATAGTAAACTCAAGTAAACTCAACTATACACCAATAGTTACAGTTATGGTAAAGTTTACTCATAGTTTACCAGGAGCTCGTGTAAGGTTATTAGCTTTGTATTGCAAAATGTACAGGGGTAACCATAACAGCTAAGCTGTTAACTATTAGTTAACTTTGTTGGTGGACAAATGCTTGAGTAAAAGTAAACCACTGTGGTGCAGCCATGATTTTTGTGCCATGTTCCAAGCTGTTGCAGCATTCAGACATGAAAATTGTGAAACGACGCCAGCTTCTTTTGCTGACATTATTATGGCCTACACTTTAACTCAGAGAGGACCAAACGGAGGCGTTGGTGACCGAGTACCATCACTACAGGGACCAAGGGAGAGCCTTATTTACCACATCCAGAAGGCGCATGTTTGCAGCCATGTAAAAATTGAACTGGTATCCTGGTACTGTTTCAGTGAATCATTGGGGAATCCCCATGGGAATTCCCCATAGTTTACCAATAGTTTAGTTGTTAACTGGTAGTAAACTAATGGTTTACTTGTAGTAAACAGGAGCAAGGGTTTTAGGGACTCAGGTTAACTAAACTATAACCATAACTATAATTATAACCCTCATAATTATAACTATAATTATGAACCCTGGTTGATCGTTTCTTCAACACAAAAGATAAATACATGTATCACACTTTAAAGCCCCACTGTATTGAATTTTACCATATTTTCAAAATGTTAGGAGAGTGCACATAGAGGTCTCATGGCCTCCTTAGGTGCCCAAAATGCTAGCCTCCATACCAACAGAGAATCAAGGCCTAGTTTTCAGCACAGATTAGAAAAACGACAGGGAGAGCTCTAATGTATTCAGATGGAGCGTAGTGCATTTTACACTACACTGACGTTGTGACGTCGTGCACTGACGTCGAGAATTGCGGCGATGATTTGTGCTTTTCAAATTCAATACAGTGGGGCTTTAACTTAAGTATGTTTATGAATATATATGGACCCCGGGTTCAACCCTGGTTCGTCTCATTCTTCAAGCGATGGAGAGGCGACGCATTGACAGCGCAGCCTTTCTCCAGGCACGTCTGGTTTCCTCAACTGTACATTAATTCGCCCAAAATGCTGCTTACCAAGAGCTAATAATGTCATATTTGGCATCAACTCTGTGTCAGATTCAATTTTTCCTCTTATTTATTCTCCTTTGTCAGATCCGGCTCACCGATGTGAACAAGACGGTTACTTTGGGCGGTCATGCCACTTTAAGTGCAACTGTGCAACTGGTAATGAAACCTGTGATAAAGAGACAGGAGAATGTACGAGTGGATGTGCCGGGGATTTCTGGGGGAATCACTGCCTCTTATGTAAGTAATGACATGCCCCTGTGTAAATGAAATGTCCAGGGACACTGTGCTCACCTCTGTGATAAATCTCTGGTTAGCTGTCTTGCACATCCCACACAGAAAAATATTCGTCTCCACTGGAGATAAAAATCACTTGAACGCTTGTCCGTAAAAGAAGTTACTTTTGGATCTCAAGTTGACTCTTTGAAACTCGGTAAGAATAACTGATATCTCAAGTAGACATACGACTGTCTTCAGTCAGATTTTCTAGATGACATATATTGTGCTGTTAGGCCAAAAAAAATATTGTCTGTTTCTTGTCCAGCAACTCAGCGAAAATTGATGCGGGCATGCGAATTTTTTTTTATTTTCAAATAATTTTTTTTCCGTTTTCTTCATGGATGGGTGAAATACCACCAGCAAACTATCTCTCTACATGTTTAAAGCACAGATTTCATGAAAAATAAAGATGATTTCAAGTGATGAAGCATTTCTGTGCATTGTATAGAAGGCGCTGCGTAAGCAAAGTGGGAAAATTTGAAATTGGTGAAAAAACAATTTTCAATGCGGAGGGTCTGGGAATGACGCGAGCGCGGACAAGAAACAAATACTTTATTTTTTGGCCTTATCCGGAGACAATGAAAAATGTCATTGTGAGTACTCATAACATTATTTACAGAGATGTAATATGTTGACCTGAGTGAACTGTCATCTATCTTTGAGACTAAAATGTGCGCAGCTGAGATGACGTTCATTTCGATATGAATTTACGGATCGTTTGTAGGCCTACATGTATCAACCCAACTATTGGGTTCTTTATCAACGCAAAGTGTTGGATCTTTCAACCCGACTGTTGGGTTGTTTATAACCAACAGCATGGTTGCATCAACCCAACAGTTGACGTTTTTGGTCCTGATTGCTTAACTTTGCAATTTGCAAAGACCGCAACTCTTAACTTTCGTAATTACTTTAACCTTAGCCAATAGGCCGAGAAGCTATGCAGAGTTCAGTTGGATGGGGTATACCAATGCACAGCACAATATCTCTTGTATGGTTGAGAGAAAACCGATGCTGTACAATTTTTGTTTTTATGTATAATTCTGAAAGGGAAACATTCACAACCTCCTTGTGTCTCAGATTTCAAACCATAGTTTATCAATATTTTTATGTGTTTGCTTTCGTGAGTCAGTGTTTCTGTATTAAATTTTTGCGAATTACAACATTGTTATCTCGTCAGGTCGAACTGGTGGCCCGCACCACTGATCTAGTTTATTTGCGACTAGCAAAGTTACCCGTCCTACTGTCTTGTTGTCGGGACGGTGTTTTTATTGGGGCACATCAGAATTCGTGTGTAGGGGTTGATTCCATGCAACCCATCTTTATTTTCATAGCATACATGTATTATGCCCTTGATTCNCTAACCCTAATCCTGATGTCAAATGTATCAAAAACTGCCGTAACAATAGCAGTACCTGGTTTTACCCATAAAAGCAATAATGACCTAGACTAATAACTGTTTCCCTGGCTTCAGGGACACCAACGTGTCCGCTGAAGCCAGGGAAACAGCCCAGCGACCCCCAAAACACAGCCAACACACCTACACAGCCCCTTGCCCAGTTCCCTCACTCTGGATACATACATGGTCTGGCATGGTTATAACATCCAACACACTCCTATTTATGAGATACTGGTCAAAGTCGTTCTTTCAAGATGGCTTCCTGGCTTCCACACTTGATGTCCGATTGGGTCGAAATTCGGCGCACTTGTTGAGGGTGCCTAGATATATCTTCACACCAAACCAAAATGCGCTCTGTGCCAAAATGTGCCACCAAACAGTCTGTGGAATTTTGAACGTTGACCTCTGTGACCTGTAAAAGTGGGTCAAATAAAATGGGGATTTATGGGGATGTGATGTTCTCGCATCAGAGGAAACCCCACCATTAAATTTCATGGTTCTGTCTACCAGCGTTCAGGAGATATGGCCAAAAGAAGGTTTTCACAAAGCGCCCCCTACAGGCCAGAATGTAAAACTAGCAGCACTAAGTTTCGGTCCAGAGATAGTTTTTACCATAGGGTACCTGTACACCAAGTTTCAAGTTTCCATGGTTTCTAAGCCAAGCGGTTCAGAAATGTGCCACCCCTGTTAACGACGACGGACGACACGCCAACAGAGGTGAGCTAAAAACGTACCGCTACCACATGTAAGAAGAACACTGTAAAAACAAGTTGGTCCACTGTAGGCCTAGCATGGACATGGGTAAATTCCTTGTCCAAGTTTTTAGCCCATTTCCCTCGTGCTGCATATGCATCTGGCTATAAAGTGCCCATGGCCGTTGCTTATAGTAGTAGTATAGGATGTGGTTTTCATTCCAAGTTTACGGTGCAGGCACGGATCCAGAGGGGGCGGAAGGGACGTACGCCCCCCCCCCTATTTTTGGCAGAGCAATGACTTTTTTAGCAAGCAATATTCAATCACATAAAAAGTTCGAGTATTTTGCTCTCAGATGCCAGGAAAATGCATCTAAAAGCATTTAAATTGTAAAATTTTTCGGGGGGTGGGCCCCCCAGACCCCCCGTTTCGGCTTCCCGCTTTCGTTGTCTGCCGCCTCCGTCAAGCTACGCCCCCCCCTTTCTGTCAACCCTGGATCCGTGCCTGCGGTGGTTCCATCTAAAAATAGAATGGATGATAAATAGATATAAAAACAGGTCAGTGCGTGGATAATAAAAAGATGTCAGTTGCGTGATAAATGGTTGCGTACCTAAAGGAAAGTTGGTTGCGTACCTAAAGGAAAGTTGAAATGGTTACGTACCTAAAGGAAAGTTGGAACGTGATTGGTTGAAATAGTTGCAAAGGAAGGTGATTGGTTGAAATGGTTGCGTACCTAAAAGAAAGTATTATTTTCCTTTTGGTGTGCAGTATTTAAGAGGTGTGTGGATAGGATCTGTATTATTATAAGTCACATTATGTCAAAGGATGCATCAAGTACCGAGTCTGTCTGTCCAACGGGTCAGAGAATATTATTTACGCACATCAAAAGTTACCAAAGACATCTGAAGACACAGGTCTTTTTGCGGACTCTTCAGTACTCTATGTGTACTTTGTCTGATAGGTATTATTATTGGAGTGTTCGGTTTGGTTTCCTGATGTTCATGCAGGTTTATGCGGAAATCAGAAATTACAAACGTCAGGCAACACTACTACAGCAATACCCGCAGCAATGTCCCCAGCTAAATTTTTTTATTTTGAATAATGGTACAATTATAGCAAATTGCTCACAGGGTTTGTCTCTGGGTCATCCTTTGTACGTGCACATATGCTGTTGTGAAGTGCTTATTGACATTAGATAATTTACCACCATGACCAAACCATCTGTCAAACCATCTGCCAAAATGAGCAATAAGTCGTGCTTCTCGCACAATTTCCTCAGGTCATCGGTATGGGCTGACAATACTTTTCCAATCACCATCATGTATACACGCCGAGATTGTTAAAAAAAAGTTAAAGTTTGGGTTAGTCTGATATCAACAACGGTAGAGATGTCATCCGACTTTACACTTTAAGCCCGGTCTATCCTGAAACCTTTATCAGTAGAACTCAGATGAGCTGCTCATTCAGCGCTACAAGGGAGGTTTCGAAATCAAACGATAAACGTAAACGTTAACGACAACTTTATTTTTGTACCGAAAATGCAATACAAAATCTGGTTAATGTGTAGTATGAAAAGTAACGTTGTCGTAAAGTTTTGGTTTATCGTTTGATTTCGAAACCTCCCCACAATCTGAACATTTCCGACCGGTACCCATTTATACACCTGGGTGGAGGGAGGCCAAAAGGCAGAGACTTGCCCAAAGTCGCACGCCCAGTGGGATTTGAACACGGGACCCTCTGACCGCTTGTCGGAGACCCAAACCACTACACCACCGTGGCTCCATTGTTGAAATCCCGTGACATGTGTGATAAGTTGTGTCAGTCTGTTCAGGAAGGACGATCCATCCCGTGTTGACCAGCCGAGAAACAATATTTTGAGAATAAGAATTTTATATACCGGTACATGTATAGTATTCTAGACATGATCAATATGAGTACAAAGCTACGGGTGTTTAGGAGTAGGGAAAGAGCCACTGACTAGTTCAGGATGGGTCTGATAGACAGTGATAGAATTATCTTCAGCTAAAGCATCCGTGTCGGTCGTAAACCCGAACAAATTCTGCACAGCAAGAATCTCAGATCGTCCTCAAACAATTTGAAAATCTAGGGAGAAAGGCTCATGAACACATGTCAGCGTAAAACAACCGACGCGCGCTGTTAGCATGGTTAGCTGCCTTGCACACACAGAAAAATATTCGTCTCCACTTGAGATGAAAATCACTTGAACGCTTGTCCGTAAAAGAAGTTACTTTTGGATCTCAAGTTGAGATCTTTGAAACTCGGTAAGAATAATTGATATCTCAAGTAGACTTACGACTGTCTCCAGTCAGATTTTCTAGATGACATGTGCTGTTATCTGGAGACACTGTCTGTTATCTGTACTTTTTCATGTGATTTTCTTGTCTCACTCCCAAGTACTGTAAGAAAATTAGAAAATATTTTTTTCAGTGTATTATCTCAAATACAAGATATTTGTGTTTCAAAGCGCTTTAACACCCCACTTATCTCAAGTGGAGATGAATATTTTTTCTGTGTGCATCAATGTATATAACTAGGCTACAAACAACCCGAGAGATTAGTTACGCAATGCTGTGTGTATAAATATCAGATTTCCGGCCCATCCAAATCAAGTCAGAAAAAATGACTGTCGAAATATCCTCACTCTTTGAAAATACATTGGATACTGTTTGTGGTAGGCCTACACCTTAAAATGTGTTGGCGTTTTGTTTTATTATTTTTCCTTTTCTTCAGCCTCTAATTGTAGTTACAATGATGCAGAGTCATGTAATCAGGATGGAAGGACAACATGTACTGGACTGTATTACATGGGCAAAAAGGACCATGTCAAGACTGGAGGCAAATGCCGTAATTGGACAGAGGCACATCTTAGGGTGCACACTGATGCAATAATTAACCGCTTGGATGGCTCGACAACTGCTGCAAAGAACTACTGTAGGCATGTGGTACGTAGTGATGGGTACCAGCCATGGTGTTATTTGCTCGACCAAAGTCACGCAAAGAAGTGGGAATATTGTAATGTCGTACCTTGTGGTAAGTCACGGCAAAGATTAGTCATTTTATCATATCAAAAGTTTCATAAGCGAGTGACTAAAAACATTTTGTGTGACCGAAAACTAATACATATAGCAAATTCGCCCAGTCTTTGTCACGAATATTCTCTGCAACCGCTGCATGGAGGGAGCTGAGCAATATAGTCTGGCGCAGCCTTCGCGCTGCGCCGGACTTTACCTTATTCGATTGCTCTTGATACAAGGAGTGATCTTTTCAAGGTTAAAATTTTAAAATCGGCCAAACTATGCTCTAAGAAGCGATTTTCAGTCAAATTGCATCAAATTCAAAAGCAATGACGTCACAAACGTTGTGTGACGTCATGCACGCCATCACCGTTGCCGTCTGAAATCTGCATGACGTGATCACGTCACTGAGGTACGTCCGCAGCTAGGCTAAATGTCCACAAAGTATAGTATCTTATACAATAACACAAACCCGGTTTACAGGGTACTAAAGCTAGTTTACTCTAAAAGAAATTGGTTGCTAAGCTACTCTTCTTCCTGCGTTTTGAAGATAATAGTGAGGTTTCGCAAATCTGACGAAACACGAACTACGAAATGCGAAATTCAACTTCATTTCCAGGATCAATGAATTTCTGGGGATGATTGATACCACAAATATCCCTGCTGCCAGTGCGCCTTTTAGTAGGCCTATATCATTTAAGACCGAGGGAGTTATTACATGGTGCATCTTGAATTTTTAAATTTTCACTTCGTATCTACGAAGTGGAAACGAAAGATAAATTTCGAAGTTTAATACGTAACCCCATCAATCTAACGTCATACGCTAAAAAGACGCTCTTGCAGCAGGCGATATTTGTGGTAAACAACCATCTCCTGAAATATAATAATAATAATAATGTTAGTTCTTATATAGCGCATTTCCAGTTGACCTGCTCAATGCGCTTTACATTATGTCATGGAAATGAAGTCCAATTTCGTATTTCGTAGGCCTACTTCGTGTTTCGTCAGATTTGTAAAACCTCACTATTGTCTGTTTTGTTCACAAGCAGAAGACAGAGGATGTATTTATAAACTGTGCCACTGTCATGACTGTTGCTTCTTACTCAAATGGTAAAACTGAGAAGGTTCTTTTCAATGTTGGGCTTAATCAGATTTCCAATATGGCCACCAGGGCCTCCATCTTGCTTCTCATTTTAAAGGAGTTGTTGAGGTGGCATATCTTGGTGATAGGTTGGGGGAGCGTAATGGACATGATGGAAGGTTCCTTTCGATTTGGGGGTTCGTTAGATTTCCAATGGCACGATGGTAACCGATAAACTTATATTTCTGCCAGATAAACCTGACAAATGCCTTCAACATTTCTCGTAGGTTGTCCAAGTTATCGATTTGGTCGAAATTGTGATGATGAGTGTCGATGTTACGATGTGGATGAAGTGTGTCATCCTGAGACAGGGGCGTGCGCCAAGAAGGGCTGTTGGAAAGGAGGTGGTGGTAATGACTGCAAATCTGGTAACTGACCATTAAAGTATTTCAAAATAGCTGTTTGATTGCCAAACTTTTCATTCCTTGTCATGCTTGTGGAAAAAGTCTATTGGAAAATTGGCTTCAATTAAATTTGGCTCCAAGAATTCCTTGACTTTTAAGTGCGAATTTATACACTGATGTTTTATCACCTGAAGGTTATTTTGCTATTAGTGTAGCCCTATAAGATCCCTCCGTTTTTTTCTTGAACTCTGTACGCTCTATCTCCTCAGGGATTCCCCCAGGATTGTCAAGGAGGGGGGGGGGGGGATTTTTAAAAAATGGAAAAAAATTTGTTTCAAAATATTTTTTGGGTTTTTTTGGTTACAAATGGCCTCCAGAGTCATTTTTTAAATGCAAAATTAGTCTTCCTTCTGCATGAAAATTGCATTTGAAATGTAACAAATTAAAGAAAACACTACTGAAGTGAAAATAGTGATACATGTATTTGAAAAAGGTTAAGCCTGCCGCACACGGGAGCTATCTGCTGAGCAAAAAGTTATTCGAGACCATTTGCTCAGCAGACAGCTCGCGTGTGCGCGTATTTTTCGGTGAGCTATCTGCTGAGCAAACGGTCTCGAATGACTTTTTGCTCAGCGGATAGCTCCAGTGTGCGGCAGGCTTCGTGTGCGCGTAATTTCGGTGAGTTTTTTGCCTCGCGAGGCAGAAAACAAACGTGTGCGCGTATTTGTCGCTGAGCTACATGTATCTGCTGAGCAAACGGTCTCGAATGACTCTTTGCTCAGCAGATAGCTCACGTGTGCGGCAGGCTTTAGTCTGCAAACTTAAGGGGGGATATCCCCTCCTTGAAATTTTTGAGGAGGGGATCATCCCCCCCCCCCCTCTGGGGGAAACACTGTTCCTCCTTTTAGGTTCCCTCCAAACATTCTCTAAAAACTTTCATTCAGTGACTGGTGAAAGAGGAAGTATCTCTTAGACGCCCTGTACATTTATGTCCTAAGGATGACCAAAATCCTGTATTTGATATGTTCTCTTGTTTTAAGCTTGCCCTGATGGAAAATTTGGAATCAGCTGCAGTTACACTTGCCATTGTAAGGATAACGTTATCTGTGATAAGACAACAGGGACATGTCCGTCTGACTGTGCGTTTGGATGGAGTGGGGAAGCTTGCCAGTTAGGTTGGTACATCTTGTCCAAACAAGGCCGTCGACTGCGTCTCTAGCCTTGTCCCAATCATGTCATCTTTTGCGTTAACTCATAATTATAAATGAATCTGACCCCTACTTGACGCCGCCTCTGAGCCAATCAGAACTCGTGAAACAAATCGCCATTCGGCACTTTCTTCTCTTCCCGCACACATTTGTAACACGGATTTTGATTGGCACGTCAGTTAGCCTTCGCACAACGATCATTGGCTGAGGCTCTGAGCTCCTCACAAGCGGGAAATGTGATGGATTCAAACCAGGCCAGATGGGGGTCAGGCCAGGTATGGTGAGAATCAGCTGGGTTGGTATGGCATTCACACTGTAAATGTAGTCTGCATTAAACCGTCAAGGGCTGCACTTTGTCATGGTTGGCATGCTTTTGTCCTCTTTTGCTTGCTGGTACCGGTAGTTCATGTCACCACCAGCTTGTTTTGTCAAGGGGAAATGTAAACTGAGGCCAGAGGTTCACCCTCTCAGCCCAGAAGACGACATGCTTCAAAAATCGCATTAGCTTTCTAATTATGCAAGTCATCAAGGGTCAGCTAGTGTATAGTGATTGGTTGTGTGACATGTATATTCATGTATATTCAT
>NMRB01002327.1:39698-69376 GCA_002633025.1 Notospermus geniculatus
ACGTTTTCAAATTCAGTAGGTCAAGATGTACATTTTGTACTATTCCCATTGATTTTGAAGCGGCAGATTTTGCAGAATACGCCTCCAAAATTTGGCTGTCTAATGCATTTCCCATTAAACTAAAATCCTTCTTTTGCCTTTTTCTCAAAATGGTGCTTGATATCGATGACCAACTGTCATTGCGCCACAAAAAAACCCTGCGAGCCATTCGCTTAACACTGAATGTACGGTAGACAATGATTCAGTTATGATACACTAGCATACTGACCCGTGGTGGTGAGCACATTTTGAGGGAGTTAGTTTGTCTAAAATATTCTGTGGTCGAGGGTCTGTTGCTTTATTGATGAGTTTATTGGAGAGGGGTAGTTTATTAATTATTAATCGTTAACCGTCAAATCCATGAGCAGTGAGGAGTTTTGACTTTCTAAACAGCAGCATCACATCTGGTTTATTACACAATCAGCCTAATCTCCAGGCTAATGCCAAGGTGGCCCAGATTCATGATAGCTAGGTTCACATGCGTCCCACCGTGTATCTGTTGGTAGTAGGTCACTGCCATTCTTGTAGATGGCAGCGCAGGTCACCACACATCTGATTTTTTCTCTTTTTCATACAAACCAGCACTTCTTTTAAAAACAAAATACCGTCATGTGAATTTCCTGCTATTGTAGTGTACACATAGGGCTTCAAGCCTACAAAGAGCGGCCTATTAAACTAAGGCGGAGATCGGGCAGAGAGTCCGGTCCACCGTAACTGTGTACAGTCATTACAAAGCAAGGTATAGCAGATAACAGGTCAACTCAGGTTGATAACAAAATCCAATGGCTACCGTCCATTATAGTATAGATATCTTTAAGCAAAGAACTCCAATCTCATTGAAAACTGTCTTTCATATTTTAGTATTACCCAGTATGAATCAGAAACCGACGCTGGGAATACACACCCAAAACTCCATCACCGTCAGATTGCCTGCTTGGAATGAAACACTCGACAATGGCGGGGGTCCAGTGGCAGCTTATAAGTTACAGTACTCTGAACGTGGCACATCAGTATGGACGGACACTGAGTTCACGACTGGATGGAATGAAAGCCTCGACAATGGCGGGGGTCCAGTGGCAGCTTATAAGTTACAGTACTCTGAACGTGGCACATCAGTATGGACGGACACTGATTTCACGACTGGATTGCAACGCACCGTGACAGGGTTGAAGGGATACACTTTCTATGATTTTCGTGTTATCCTCCGTTGGCAGGCGGACATCACAACCAGCAGCAAAGTCGGGCCAATTCCTGGTCCTGAGGCTGTCGGGACGATGAGGACAAGCTGTCTAGGTGGGTAACATCAGTTAGTTACAGTACAGGTCACACTTGACATCCACATCCCTAAATTCGCGTAAGTTACGCGTAACTTACGCAACAACTCACAAGCTGTGTTACGCGTAACTTACGAGGTGAGTTACGCGAATTTCGCTAGCTACGCAGTGATTTACGAGGCGAGTTACGCGATTTTGGCGAGTTACGCAGTGAGTTACGCGAAACCAAAGCCGTGAGTTACGCGTAACACAAAGCCGAAGGGATGTCAATTGTGACCTGTACTGTACTTCTTAGATGTGGAACCACCATTTGGCATCCCTCCAGTTTAACCTTATCACTGCCAGTGGCAATTTTATCAAAACTACTGAACCTAACAAATCCTGAAATCTTATGAGCACGGTATTGGATTTCAAATGCGTTATTTGACTGCCAACAAAGGAGCCACCTAGCGGCAGTAAAGCGAACTACAAAAAAGCAATACATCGGGTCAATCATCACAATATACAGAATATGACTACAACAACATATTTATTTTGTAATGTCTATATATTTGCGGTTATAACCGCCCATATTTTTCAGCTCCCAAACGTGGCCCAGTTATTTCATCCAACAATGCACATGTTCAGGACACGTCAGTCTGGCCATCCAAGATTGCCCTGAATCTTACCTGGCAGGTAGGCAGCTCTATTTTTTATTTTGACGGCCGCACCATTTTGGTTTATTTGAAGATTTCTTGAAAACTTATTTATTTACCTATATCTGATTGGTGATTTAAAGGACCACGGTATTGCCACTTTTTCTCGACAGCTGGCGCCACCGCACCACTCTCCAACCTAGGGACTAACTACGTTGTCGGCGAATTGACCCGATTTAAAACGTACATTTTGTAATGCATTTTTGTAGTTCGTCTTACTGCCGCTAGGTGGCTCCCTCTACGTCGGCAGTCAAATAACGCATTAGGCCGGTTTCACACTGCGAGCGAAACGGCGAAGCGAAGCGATGTGGTGAAAAGATCTGGGAGCATGACAATGGCCTGTAACGCTAGAGGACAATGGAAATTCGCTTCGCTTCGCCATTTCGCTCGCAGTGTGAAACCGGCCTTATGCGGGTGTCACGTCACACTGCGATTGCCTGCGCTACGAAGGAACAGTCGGCATCAGGTGTCGCAATCATGGTCAGGTCACAAAAACGAAAATGTGTAAGATCATCGTGGAACAAGCAGCATCAAGCGCAGGGAATCGTAACCGTGCTCAGGTCACCTGCGAATGGATTACGCCCGTCGGGATGACACAGAAGTTAAATAGGTTCGAACTCTTGCGATTCGTGATCTTTTTGATCGGCGACTGATCCTGATCGTCGTAACTGAGACGCAACTGTAGTCATGTCACACCAGATCGGCGACTGATTTGTTCCACGCTGTCGTGCCTCAGACGCAGAGTGATCCAGAAAAGTCAGCCTGCGCCTGTTCTGTGCCATCGCAAGGTCGACCTGACATCCGCATTAGAGATCCAATACCGTGCTCTTTTAAAACGTGTATTTCAGGAAACACCCCAGGAAGATCTCAACTGTGAATCAGTGAGAGAATATGTGGTGTATTACCAGTACCATGGGGATAAAGAATGGCTAAAGGCCTCTACAACAACAACTTCGTTACGCCTGCACAATCTCTTTGCTTTCATGCGTTATAAGGTGATCGTTGGAGTCGACAAGTTACCGCCAGTTTTTGTTTCTTCACTCATTCGGTTGGGGCATAAAGCAAGCGTCAATGTCGGAGCAGATTCTACGTTAACCACTTAAACTTCGGTATTACAAACAATAAGACAATAAAAAGAAAATAAATTGATGCAAATCATGCCCACTTCGATGATTTCATTTCGTTTTGTTTTGTGGGTTTTATCACTAACCGATGTGCAATGGTAGCTGACAGAGTTTGCTTGCGAAGGTCTCACTGTTTTTTTCTCTTTTAAAATACTAGTGTATGTGTTTGCACATGGATAAGTTCTGTCATTTTAGGTCCAGGGAATGTGGCCGACCTTACTGCTGAACCATTGGCCGATGGTGAATTGAAGATTACATGGAACAAACCTTCAAAGACGTATGGGAGTATCATCGGCTATTACATACAATGGGAGCATTTAGAAGATCGCGTGTGTGGAAATGTGGTGAGAGGAGTTACCACTGAACACCTTCCAAAGTTTATGTTAACATACACGATATCCTGGCTAGATGACCTCTGCCATGATTGTTTGTACAGTATCAGAGTATTTGCTGAAAATACAGCGAGAAATGGTACTATACGAGAAGTCGAACAATACACTTTACAAGAAGGTAAGGAAGGGTATTGCATTTTGATATTGTTGGGATTTTGTTTTATGCCTTTATGTTGCAGCAAAAATGTTTTCACATTCAAAGCCCATAATAGTCCACATCCTTACGCGGCATTTTGCGGAAGCATCTGGAACAAATCTGAACCCAGGTTTAGCACTGATGGGTACCCAGCTAGATTTTTTTTCTTGTGTATTTCTGTTCGGACATCTTGTCCCTTAATTAGCTGTATGAACATAGGGGGACGTCTCCACTATCACACCTATGGCTCAAAATGGCCGCTTCATTACATTTTCGTTCTGTTCTTCTTTGTATTTCACCTGGGTGTGGTAGTGGCAACGTTCCCTTTGTACAAAGAAAATTCTGTAGAGGATGAGAATATGAGGAGAGGCTGCTCCCTCTCGTCCTCGTTCTCTATATCATTTAGATAATAAACTATATGGGTACCCAGCTTTCAGAAAAGTCACGTTGCCAAAAAAATCTTTTGCCATCAAGAAGAGCGTTTTGAATATTGGGAACTGACTTCATCATTGGACACCGATGGACGCGAACTGATCTTTGTACAGGAGAATGGGAGACGATGTACAGCTAACTTTTGAACGGTTGGATTTACAGCCCACAAATGTATCGTCACCATATAGACTAACAGAACGGAGCACCCACATTTATCCGCGTACAATCCAAGGAGTAGGCCTACAATCCGCGTAGGTCAGGCAATAGGAGCAGTCAGCCGCGCATAATGCCAACAGATGGCAGCAAAGTTCTAGCGGACCAATGTACAGGAAAATCTACGTGATTGCTGCTCGATCAATAATGACTGGGTCCGCTACATGCATTGGGCCGTAGTGACACCTATTGGTCAATTCTCTGACAGCTCCTATTCATTGCATGGTGTGGGTATGTCATGTGTCTCTGCCGTGTGACCTCCGCACACCACACGCGAATGACGTTACCGGTACGTCGTCACTACGTGCCTTCCAAGGTGCCGCGTGACTTCCGCAAGTGGTACGCGGTGCGGTCAGTTTTGCAGGGTACTGTATATTTTACCAAATATACATGTACTCATTTCAGCACCCACAAAGAAACCAGTGGGCAGAGTGACTAGTTACACCTCAAGAAGTGTCAGTGTTGAGTGGGATGAGTACCCATGCAGAGATCGGAATGGACCAAATGGAAAGTACCAGATCGAAATTAAGAATTTGACCGATAACAGTGTTACAATCTTGGATCCTATACCACTTGACAGTACTCGGAGGAAGAGGATCGATGGCCTTATTCCAAATACTCAATATAATGTATCATTCACATTTGTGAATGACATGGGATCAAGTCCGGATATTTTCCTTCCATTTCGAACAATAAAAGAAGAAGGTAGGCCCCCCGCCTGTGTCAACCTCGTCCCCAGGGGTCGTTCGCTTTCTGACAATTTATGGCAGACGCTCACTAACCCCTGGCATCAGCTTTGGATTTAACGCATTTGATTGATTGTCAGAAAGCAAACGACTCCTGGGGTAACACCCCCTCGAGAAATCCAGAGGAATCGGAACCAGTCAGTGTAGGTTTAGGCCTAGGCCGAGAGTCGTGGTCAGTACATTCGAACCCACCCAGTTCCACACGCATGCGCACGTGCAGAAAGCGTAAAGCCGGCAATTATTGAAGTCAAACATTCTCGCACACCACCCCGGAGCTGAGCAAACAGGGAGGAAAGGAAGCAGTTCTGTTTTATGTTCTCCTAGACGACAAGCAAAAATCCACATGCGATCCGATCGAATCCGATTGTGGTTCAAAACTCTTGGGTGTGAATGCTACATGTACCCAATATGCGGTCTAATGCGGACTTAAAATGGTCCCGAATCCACATTGGACCNCATGCCGATAAAAATTGCCATAGCAAAGGACGTTCCTCCGTCTTTTTTTTCTTTTTCTTTCTGCACTTTCTTATCAGCCTAGAAAGGAATGAGAATCATGAGCAGACACTCCAATCTCGTACAACAGGTGTAATGTTTTTCACTGCCCCCCGTTTGCCAAGGTGCCTCCCAACAAAAGATTGACGGAATAAGCCGGGACGTGACAATGGGGGAGGCACTGATCAACATGTCTTTCTGTATTTGAGTGTCCGCCGAACAATAAAGCGGGCATTGTCATACGGGGGCATTCTCATACATTACACCTGTACCCAGAGATTCGTTACGCTCGGGCCGAGGTTGTAGGCGATCGCTCCACTAAAGGCCGCCGTACACGATTCTTTTTTTTCCTACGAAATATTTTGTACGAAACCTCATCCAATTATTTTGGAAGGAAATACACATTATTTCGCATCCCGCCGTAGATGATCCCGTTTATTTCCTAGGAATATTACGTTGCAGCGTGTCATGTTATTGTGTCTGACGCGAAATATGACCCCGTCACTGGGTCATAGTTTTTTCGTACGGACAAAGGGGCACAATGCGTCAGTTCTACAATGAAGGCAGTGACAGCGCATCCGAAAGCGTTCAACCAATCAGGCAGGCGGTAGCATGGACCGAAATACCTACCGAAGAATCATCTGATTGGCGGAACGCCTGCAGGACGCGCCAATCTGTCACCGGCTTAATACGCTACCGCGGCGTACACCTTAATTCCCCTTCTCTTTGGACCGCGGCGTACACGATAGGAATTATTTCGTACAGCGTTTTATTGTACAAGAAAAATAGGACAGGTTCTGAACCTATTTGTGGATTTTTTTCCTATACGACAAAAATGGGACGTTTCCCGTCATACACGGTAATTCCTACAAAATATTTCGTAGGAAAAAATGGATCGTGTACGGCGGCCTTTAGGGCAAGCCAAAAAAATCTTTAGTTTATCGTCCGAGTGGTTCTTGAAAATGGGCAAGGGGGCACTTTTTATTTTTATTTTACTTTGGTACAGGTGTGACAGGAATCAACGTCCTAGGAATGCAAGTCCGCCAAACAATAGCCCGTTATTGTAAGGTTATATCCGAATGGTCATGGTCTCCATACGCTCCAATGGAAAGCCACCCTAAAGCCGGTGACAGACTGGCGCGTACGCGGCGCGTCCTGCGCAGGCGTTCCGTCAATCAGATTCTTCGGTAGGTGATTCGGCCGGTGTTACCGTCTCCCTGATTGGTTGAACGCTTTGCGACGCGTTGCTTACGCGCCAGTCTGTCTTCGCCTTAATGTACACATTTCCAGTAAAGTGTGTAAGGACCTATGCCCCCCCCCCCCCCACTAAAACCACAAGAACTAACCTCTGGTTGAAGTCGTTTGCAAGAAGCAATCATCCGCAAATGGGGCAATTTTGTTATTTCCACTATTAGCATCTACTATTATTTCCACTATTTCTACTATTATTTCCACTATTATTTCCACTATTAGCATCTACTTGCCTTGAGTTTTTGCGCTCTGACGTCATCAGCATTGGATGGGGCCACTTTCTTCGCGGCACGCTTATTTCTGACGTCATCGATTGTCCGCCAATCAGCTGTGCTCGTAGAAAACGCTGTCTTTTCCTCAAGTTGAACATGATCTGACGGAATTACATGAAATTAAAATAATATTGCAGACATATATATAAAGAGGCTATATTGCCTTTATTTAAAACGTCCCTCGAAAAAATCGCAATGAAAGGCGGCGGAGCTTACGGCACTTTCAGGCAGTGCCTAGGCCTACTTACCATGCCCTGCCGGCGTATCGACGGGGTCTAGGACGCTCCTCCCGGATATTCCACCTGAAATAGGTTGTTTAAAAATGGGTCGGATCCGTCTGGGTCAGACACATCCGACCAATCTCGTTCCCAGATCTACCTCATCCGAAGGTATCTCTGGCAAGGGCTACGACCTGACCAAGATTTCTGGTCAACCGCTGGCAGCGTGCCAAAATGTTTGTTTCACACAATATTTCGTTCTTCGATGACTGAAAAACATCATATATGCCTAAAAGGCCATTTAATACTCCCAAAACACGAACTTGTTTGAGTATTAGAGCAATTTCAAACGAATAGTTAGCATGGTTTGTTGCGAACATCATGCCGCGCCTCGGCGTGATTCGCCTCAAAATTAGTCGATTGCGCATGCGCAGTATTGCTGAAGTCGTCAGCCCTTTCCAGTGGTGTTGTAGGAACGTAAACCCACTGGGGACGAGTTTGACATCCGACCCATTTTTGTCAGTGACAAAAAAATCAAAGTGCAGAGTACGGTAAATTTAGGAAAAAGCACAGGAATCTACCAACGAGGAACCGGACGAACTAACGCCACGACGTGGCGCTGCGATCGATGAGACCGAAGTTTCTTTTTTCAACGTCATTTCCATTAACTTCTGGCGTGAAATCAACCCATTTTTTTCTGTCGCATGACAATAAAATTTACACCATCTTGTCGCGGATGAAAATTTCTAAAATTCCTTTGCTTTTTTCCTTAAAATAAAGGGGTAAGATGGCGATAACGGCAACGTCATTTTTTCCTGTAGAAAAATGTACAGCAGATTTTTTTCATGACGCAACACGTCAGCACATAAAACGACGTCGGACGTCGGTTCGGTCTCATCGATCGCTGCGCCGACCTGTCGGGATAAACGGCACGCCAGTTCCTCAATGTGTCATTCTATAAATTGAGAGTGAGGAGTGCATGGCTCATAGGGCCGATTCAATAGGCTAGGCCTAGACGTTTGCTAAGCAAACCATTGGGTCATATTATGACAAAGACTAGCAATGCTTTTACTTCAAATTTGTACAGCATGGCTTGGTGCATTTGTATTGCAAAATTCAAGTAAAAGCATTTGCTAGTCTTTATTCATAATGACTCACTGGTTCCACCAAAAATAGATAGGCATGAGAAAAACTACATTTTCACCAAAAAGCCCTGTTTGGATGGATAGTAAGCGCTATGCCCGGGGTCTTTTGGTGAAAAACGTTGTTTTACATTTTTCGCACGCTTGTCTTGGTGGAACGTCTGTTAAATCCCGGGGTTAAATCGGCCCTTGCCGGAGATCGCATCTCAATTTTCGAAAATGAATTCTTTTCTAATGGAGGAGCCCCAGTAGGCCTATATAGGCCTGGGCCTAGGCCTGTATGCTTGCGCCAGGCCCACACGCCACAGACCCCCGGGCCGCGCGTTCAGAGACAGGAGCACATTCGGTGCGCCTCGTAATTTCTTGTGCCTTGCTTAGCCTGTTTGCTCAAACGCCAGACAACCCTACTGCCCTGCATTTATAGCTAGGCCTAATAATTCAGCTGATGAATGAAGATATTCCCATAATTACCCCATATTGTCAGAAAAACCGCAAAAAATACCAGCATGGGAAAGTTCACCCGCATTCTTCCTCGTTTCCCGCCATCTGTTCCTAGGCGTATCTCCCTGGCAACCGGTTGCTCTTTTGTTTCCAACGCGCAGCGAATTGTGGGAGGATCGAATTACCCAGCATTCCATTTATGTAAACATCCAAGATGGCTGTCGCCGGCAAGCACTCGAAAATTTGCACGGTTTTTCGTAAGTTTTACACAAGTGTTCGTCGTTATTTTTCGATAGTTGTATTCGATTTGTATGAGCCTAAATCGGTGTTGGCTTTGTGCGGAATTTCACAGCTTTACATACGCGTGTTCATGAGAAATTTGCCTTTTTCGTCGATCATCGAGCATGCTGCTGTCAAATCAATCACACCCTCCACACCACAGCCACACCAGTCCAGAGTGCATACACTACAGTCAGTGCAGTGCATGATGTGTGCATCAGCAGTGCACTTGACCATGACTTGGTTGGTGGTCCTTATTGGCCGCCTAGTATTGGCCTGAGTTGCCTGGCATTGGGTCCAGTGGCAGTGCTCAGCATAGGTTGAGGGGGGCCTACTAGCCTACCAAAATACCTACTTAGGCCTAGCATGCCTAGGCCTAGACTAGACTAGAGGCCTATTTGCCAGGCCATCTCATGATCTTCTTTTAGGCCTACCCGGTACCTTCCATGCTTCCGTCCACTGGCACTGCCGGCCTGGCAATGGCATGATTCGGGTTTCGCGTCACGACGACAGCGTCACGAGTCCGCGGCGTGAAAAGTGAATTTGCGCAATAAATGATTTAGGCCTATGTTGCATGCTTGCGCTCGACGTTCCGTTGTGATGTCATGACGTTATTTTATACAAAACAAGACCCTGTTTTTTGTGCAATCACTAAGGCCACATTAAAAAAAAATGGTGAGCGTCCTTTTCTCGGGGAGGAGGTGGGTGGGGGGAGGCTTTTTTTTTTAAAATTTTTTTTACAGTGAATTGGCATGAAGAGTGAGTCAATGGTAACAACCAAATGCCTTGAAATCGTGTCCTTTGTATCCCAGGTGCGATATGAACTGAACAACAACAATCGTCTTCGAGTCGGAAGCTTTCGGCAACCTTCGGACAGCCATTACGAATCGTTCTCTGACGTTCAGATTGTGAACAACAAGTGATGTGAATGGTCAACATATACGTAAGAGGGCAATTCGAACGTTTTTGGGGGAAAAAACCGAAACAAAGTTATTTTTGATGAAAAAAAAATTTGTTTTGAAAAAAAATTTTTTTTGAAAAATTTTTTTTTTCAAAAAAAAACAAAAAAAAACGGGGTCGGGGCCGTTTTCGCGGGTCGGGCGGGGACGCTCACCAGCTTTATATTTTTATGAGGCCTAATCAGAATCCACTTGAGTTCATTCCATTTGGCCTTCATCTTTTTGCGCATTGCACTTCAGTGTCGCTTCAATGTCGCTTCAACCGTGCAAGTCAGGAAGTATGAATGCCATGCACAAACGCAACAATGCGCCCACATATCACTGACGTGGCTGAGTGAATGTCGTCCACTTCTGATCCTACATGCTAATTCCTATCCCACCCAAGCCCCTCCCTGGCCTACAGAGGAAGTGCAGCGACGATTTGTGACGTCACTACCGCGATGAGATGCCGCCATGTTGGACGTCACGTCTAACGCATTCGTAGCTTCAAATGACGTCCAACATGGCGAATTATGACGTCAATGATGACATCAAGTGAAGTTCCTCTATATAACCAGGGCTCAAAATTCACTGCGGCCATCGCGGCAATTGCCGCACATCCCTACCTTTGGTGCATACATAATGTACAACGAGCTAAGGAACTAGTCTGCGGTACTTGTGTACGTCCTGTTCCGTAGCACGTGCCTCCACTTCACGGAGTGCATTACGACAGGCCGAGGGGACCAGGCTAAGATGGCCGCAGACAGAGTGTTGATATCTGGGAAATGGCCACAGAAGAGCCTAGTCTGAAAAAAATGGCCACAGGAGGACTTTGGGGAATTTTGAGCCCTGCTAACCCCAACCTTGACCCTCAACCCTTGTCACTGACCCCCTACCCTGATCCTACATGTAAACCTAGTCCTGACCCTAACCGTCACCGCTAACCGTCCTAACCCTGTAACCTGGGACGGGTAGGCCTACACTGGTTTATAACGACAGTTACACATTGTGCCCCAGTGTCCCTCTGTAGTGCCGTGACGTTGGCACAAAAGTATGAGTCGGGTATTAGGCAAACTGGTTCCCCTGTGCAGGTTTGCTTTTGCGCGACAAAATAAACCTTAACTTCCTCATCTGGAAACTGGCATGAACTCTCCTCAACTGGGCCTAATATGGCTTTAGCAAACCTGCCTTGGCTGTGGAAAGTTCAGGCCAGTCATGCCAGTTCCATTCACTTTTTTAACGGTGAAAAATTCCAAATGGCCTTGAACTAGTCTCTTGATAAGTAAAGTACATACATGTACATGTAAGGTTACGTACATGTAGGTCCAACCCAAAATGAAGGCTTTTCATTGGCAATCAGGCCACGTCTGATTGAATAATTTTGATTTATCAACTGTCTGGATCGGGTAATTAGATCAAGGTGACATTGACACTGACAGAAGCAATTTAAAAAAGAGAGATAGTTGTAAACAATCATTGTGCATAAATCATCAGAGTGTCATGATGATATATGTACATTATGATACATGTATGGAAAGTGTATAAATGGGGTTGACGCTTACTGTAATCAAAATCTACATACCGGTACAATTAAACTGGTGTGTTGAAATTGGAAAATCACGCCTGGTGTGACCTGACCACCGAGATTTTCATGAAGTTTAACACGAGTTAAATTGTTATTGATTGTTTTGGGCTGCTGCCGATGTTTGTGGTGCATTTACATGTAACCTTGCGTGACAAGAACCTATGTAAAAATGTGTACACGGTTGTGCTCGAAAGTTAGTGCTGTGTTCAAAATGTTGTTTTGTTGCAAAGCCATCTGATTACATACCGTAGTTTTCATACTCTGTCATGTCTGTTGTGGCTGCTTGCTATTATAAATTAATTATAACTGTCTCTACAAGTCAAAGTGAGTTGTTGGTAAGAGTCTGAACAAAGCTTGCTTTCGAGAAAAAATGTTTTCAGTCACGGTGTTCTCCACAAGTTTTGAATTTAACCCAAAAGACAATAGCACCTGTAGCATTTGAAAGTGCCTCGAAAGTGCCTGTGAGGCACCTCAAATTTGTCTGTAGCACCCTGAGTGCGCATTACATGACTTCAGATGCTGGAGGGTTAATGGAAATGTGCAGAATGCTTAGTGTAGCAGCTTGAAATTGTATCTCCACCATTTCGGTATGTCTAGTGTTGGTGGAAATCTACTACTGCTGGTCATGGCTGGTGGTGCACTGAAATGAGGCCGAAGTCGAAGTCATCTTGCCTCATTCATGTTGATTGCCTTGTTACATGCATGTCATTAGTCACGTATGCCTTGTAGGCCTAGGCGAGTTTCTAAAGAGTTTGTAAACGGCATCAGCATCGAACAGTAATAATAATAGTAATACATGTACTGGCTGAGCAATCACAATTTGCCAGTTTGTGGGACATATCTGTTTTACGGGCGTGTCACTGTCACTGTCAGTAATTCTGCCATTCTGGTTTGCTGCTTTCAGCCATGGCTCACAGAATCCGACGCCTCTTTGCCAGTATTCCTGGATCGATTCATCATGGGCCTCGATGCTGGATTCAGACGTCTGCTGCATGTAGCCAAGTTAGACCTGAACACTCTACAGATAGGTGAGTATATTTTTTCCCCGATTTATTGACTTAGGCCTACACCAAAAATAGATTTACATGTAGGCCTAAGTGAGTTCAGCTCACCTGTGAGCTGAGCTGTAGTTGTCATGCAGTTCCATCGTCTGTCGTTGTTTAGTCTGTTAGCATGGCAGGTCTTAAATTTCATATCAAGGCAGTTGTAAAAAAATTTGGCAGGAAATGCTGGGAAATCGAAAACGGGAAAAGATGAAAAAAACTCTTCTCCTTCACTGCCTGGGATGCATGGCATCCCCAAGGGATCTGTTTGGGTGCTTCATTTCGAAGAAAAAAGGTATTAAATTTTGCCGATACTTGGTCATAAAAAGTCTTGAATTTGGTGCTTCCTGGGCTGTAGACACCCTGTTGGTCTTAAAAAGTCATAATAAGGTCTTAATTTTTGTGTTCCACAAGCTGCACGCACCCTGAGAGTTGTATATATTTTCACCATCTTCTCTCCACTTGGTTACAGGAAACCTCAGACTGGTGTTGTGATGCTGAATATGGGAGGCCCCGAGAAACTAGAGCACGTCCATGACTTTCTATTAAGATTATTCCGAGATAAAGATATCATCCCACTTCCTGCTCAAAGGTATTTAACACTCTCAATGCCAAGATTCTGCCGGATTGGGAAAAAAATGTACAAAACCGCTGAAAAGTGAAATGCATCTTAACTAACCCTATGACATAGGTAGGCCTATTCACTGGAAAGATCTCAAGGAGTACTTTTCAATGAATACCTATGTATGTGAGACAGTTTCTGTAGAAATTGAAATGCCGTCACAGGGCTGTTTATTAGAAAAATTCAAGGTTCTGTCAAGTGTCTGTGGACGATAAAAGTGGGGCAACACTGCCTTAAGGTTGGACATGCCAGTCGACGTGTGTCACGATACCGTGGTTCACGGAATCCCAAGGACAACTCAAATGAACCAGAAAAGTTTGTTCTTACTAAAAATGATGTATTTTAAAACAAATGTGCAGAAATAATAACGAAATTCAAACGAAATTACAAGCGGGTTCCAAAACACATCTTCACATGTTAAGGCAGGTGGCGACGATAGCGCCACAGCGCTGAGAGATATGGAACTAAGGTTACAAGTTCGTCACAACGTGGCCTCGTCATTCAAGCTCTGGTACCGGTATATAGATATTTGGTAATGGTACATGTATTCCCCATGTCCATCATCATGCAGTCCGTCCACTGTCAATTTTTCCACCAGTTGACCCTTTATTTTGGAAGAGAATTTTATTTTTTCTTTTCCTCTGCTCTTCAGATGCCTTGGATAACTTTCGTGAAATCAAAAAAATAAAAGGGGCTGTTTGTTTTCGTCAATAGGAGCAGTCAGCAGTATTGCCAAAAGATGGCAGCAAAGTTCTAGCGGGCCAATACACAGGAAAATCCATGTGATGGTGCTCGATCAAGAATGAATGGGTCCGCTATATGCATTGAATTGGGCCGTAGTGACACCTATTGGTCAACTCACTGACAGCTCCTATTGAGGAATCTGACTGAGTTGTGATCCTTGAAAAAATGGAGAAAGCTATGAAGTGGCAAATTGCAGCGATCATTCTGTACAGCACAACAAATAATCCCTGCAATTTACTAGTGTACAGCCCCTTTAAATTTAATTTTTTTCTGCCCTCTGATGGAACTAGAAGCTCGCAAAACGAGGAATAAAAAAATTGTGGCCTAAAGCCTAACTTTCACTAACAGATTTTTCCCCATCGCAGTCAACTGTCCAAGGTAATTGCCAAGCACCCATTAAGATGTGGACGGAACGACAAGGTGCTGGTATGGTGAAGATCCTTGATGAGATAAGCCCCGAGACGGCGCCGCATAAATTCTACATCGGGTTTCGTTACGTCCATCCGTTAACGGAAGAAGCTCTTGAAGAGATGGAAAGGTAATTTGGTTTCAGATCAAGCTCAAGAGGTCACCTGAGTGCACTTTTTTAGGTCATTGTAAAGGTCACATACATGTACTCATCTATATCATGTCAAAGTTTCATGTCAATCCATCCACTTTCCAATTTTTGGTGAATTTTTTGTCTTGAAATAGGGTTTTTTGGGACCCAAAAAAGAATTCCGCTCTGTGGGAGGTATAATTCGGATATATCCGGCAGCCGCCCACAAAGGGTTAATAACATTTTTGAATACATCTTCCAGAGATGGTGTGAAACGAGCCGTCGCATTCACTCAATACCCACAATACAGCTGTTCGACGACAGGAAGTAGTCTCAATGCCATATTTCGACATTATAAATCTCGTAAAGAGCCGACCGACATGATCTGGAGCGTTATAGACCGGTGGCCAACACATCCTGGTTTAGTGCAGGTAGGATGATACTGAACTTCCTATGCAGTTGTGTAATGTGCCCCCTTCAGTTTAGCCGCTCTCCACAACTGCTTCACTTGGATATGTTCGCGGTGTTTGGTCAACAGATGGCGCTGAGAGACCTGTATTAAACCAAGCAAGACCTGAGACAATTTTTCATTGGCTGAGCGGATCATGTGATCATCTAGTAGCAAGAACAAAACAGACAAGATGGCTGCGTCCATTACCGATTAAACGATAGGAGCAAATATAAATGACTAGCAAAGTACCCGTCATTTGACGGGTGAATTTCTATTGATACCTACCTAAAGATAGTTGCGGAAGGGACTATTTTGCTGTGGACGGTGATTTTCAAGTCGGATTTTCCTACTCGTGAGCACCCCACGTCGTAGGGCCTCAGCTGCCCATGCAAGAAGCATGGAGATTCTAGGCCTGCCAAGGACATGGTCTGTCCTTGTGACTTGTTTATTGACATTGCAATTAACGCCCCAGCAGCGGTGGCGGTGACGTGCGGCGAATGGCGGAACTGACGCAGGCTGGCATGACGTTACGTCGTCTTTTTCTGCACTGTGGCTACGGTCCGCTATTTTATTGAATCCCCCTCCCCCCAGGATGTTCCTACGGCCCGCCATACGGCCCTGTTCGGCAGTCACTTGGAAGAAGTGGTATTCGAGGAATCATGACATTCTGGCCAGCGAATTCACCACTCACAATGGTGGTATCACCAATCACATATCGGCGGGACAGCTGCAGTTCACAGGGTTGTGGCGAGCGACATGAGCGTCAGTTGCACGGCGTGTGACAACATGACGTCAGATGACCCCAGGTTTCCGCGGCGATGACCTTTTCTTTCGTCGATTTCGTCAGTGTTTCGAGTGCTGGAGAAACCCCGCACATGGCGTCACGGGATACCCAGTTCCCATGGTATGGCCAATCAGCGTCGTCCAAATCAACATCCTCATACGTCACAAATCAGCCCGTCATCGACACGTATGACGTCAGTCATTCAATGTAGACCGTTTCAACGGCATGGGTCTCACTCCACAGTTAGGTGAACACAGGACATGAGCGTCAGTTGCACGGCGTGTGACAACATGACGTCACATAAACCCAGGTTTCCGCGGCGATGACCTTTTCTTTCGTCGATTTCGTCACGGTTTCGAGTGCTGTAGAAACCCCGCCCATGACATCACGGGATACCCAGTTCCCATGGTATCGCCAATCAGCGTCGTCCAAATCAACATCCTCATATGTCACAAATCAGCCCGTCATCGACACGTATGACGTCAGTCATTCAGTGTAGACCGTTTCACGGCATGGGGGATGTTGGGACATGACAACGTCATCACTGAATGACTGACGTCATACGTGTCGATGACGCACTGATTTGTGACGTATGACGATGTTAATTTGGAAGACGCTGATTGGCTGACGTCACCGTGGAATGACGTTAGCGCGTCAATCACCGGTGAGACACGTACGTCACTGTGCGCTGACGTCACCGTGGAATGACGTCATAGGCACGGAAGGGGAACCACGGCAACGAACAAAAAACGCTTAAACGTACCACTTTCGCACATTTTTTTCAAGAACGAACTCGCTATAAACCTAGTCCGCGTCGCAAGCTTCCCGCTGGTACCGAGTGTCCCGCAGGTCGTGCGGTAGTTTTCGAGTTTACCCATCACAAAAATTTGGCCTTTCCCTTTTATAGTATAGATGTTGGGTAAGAAGAAAGGGACTCAAAACAACTTATTTCTCTATTTTGAAGAAAGATGCAATTGTATTTTTTTTAGAAATTCCATGAAGCCAATTTTTTTCAAGAAGTGAAATGGTGACCATGAAGTTAGCCACCCCCCTCCCAGTGAAAAAATTTACACTTCTTTGGTTTCAAGGTATTTTTGGGACGGTCCCTAAGGTACTTTGTTGATGTAATGTGTTATGACTGCTTGGGTTGGCCTAATTTAGTGCCAGTGCTACACTGTTACCAATCTGTGAATGATATCAATCTTGCAAATAGGCAGTACAAAAAATCCACGGGTTTTTGGTACAATTTTTATGGACTACTGATGTCTGCAGTGTGGTTACGCTAAAGAGGGTTGTAATTAGCTCTTATATCAAACCAACATTGTCTGCAAATGCCTTTTACCCGATAATTGCTTCAGTTGTCCATTTGTGACCCGCTCTGGCAAAAGCAGTCGCATAATTGAGCCTAACGAACGAAGATGACACCAGGAAAGAATGGAAGAAATAGATTGTTTCAGATTTCGCAATAGACAGACAGTATTGAAAATTGACAAATGTTTGGTCTCAATCTGCCAAGCTAAGAGTGAGAGCAATGATGCAACTGGTTTTGCCAGAAGGGGACACATTTCATTTAGATGCTACAAAACTTGGCAAGAGTATGTTTCAATTTGTGAATGTATGACCGCTTGCGGACCTGGGATTCTGCTAATTTTCTCCAGGTTCCATCATAATTTGGGCACTATTTTCTGCTCTCTTCATTTCCCTGACAGTCTGTACAGCACTTTCCATTCACAAACAGTCTGATAAAGCAGTTCCCATTCACATACCAAGTTTCAGATCAATAGCTCCAGCGGTTACGAAACGTGCCCTGCTAACGGACCACGCCGGACGACGGACGACGACGACGACGGACGACGACGGACGCCGCAGGACGATAAAAGCTCACGAGTGAGCTAAAAATATTCCATTTGATTTCTGGAATTTAGTGAAAACTTTGTTGAAATTGGTGGATTTTATCAACGGGTGCTTGACATGAATTGGAACAGAGAGATTATATCTCATTGGCTGGATTAATAAAAGTTAGCAAATGCTTTTACTTTAACATGTGCACAGCAAGGTCCAATGTAAATGTACTACAAAACTTGAAGTTAAAGCATTTGCTAGCTTTTATGACTACCAGCCAATTGTCTGTAGCGTCAGCAGTTGTCCTTGGCTGCTTGTGTTGACTCTGTCGATTCAAGATTGAAACTCTGACTGTCATGAAACATCATTCGGAACTTCCGAAGGCAACTGCTCGGCAATTTTCGTAGACACTCGCATTTCCCCTCGGACACAATTCCAAGGCAGCCATCTTGAACGCACAACGATTTCAATGCGTTCCTGGTGGTTTGGATGCGGTCGCCTCATCACACCTGCAGCATCTACGCACTATGTCACACAGAAACGTTGCGTTATTGGATCAATAATTGGCAGATTGGGTGAGATACCGGTACGTTTATATATAATATGCCTCAACCTATCCAGCAAATAAGGTTGAACATCTTAACAGGCCAAAATTCTACCAAAATAGTCCCATGGTCGGTCACGTGGGTTTGTTGATAAACAATATGGCTGCCCTGGACTTGTGTCCGAGGTGAAATGCGCGCCGCCCAGTGGACAGATAAGCAGTTCGCCTCAGGTCGTTCCGAATGATGAAACATTAGAGAAGTAAACTTGGGGCATCAATGGCGTTCGCGATATTTATGTATTTTTCAAACGTTCATGATCGGCTGTCATCAAGTGAGCTACGTACTGCTTGCTGATATTGCATTGTCCCTGTACCTGCCTACGGTTACCCAGTTTATTTTGTGGCAGTAAGATGTGACATTTTCAGCCAATGTGCAGACTGAATTCTTGGCACAGAGTCTTATCCCTAGTGCGTAACTATCATTAACCAATTCACAAAATCATATGAGTCATATTCTGTATTCCGTGCGTCATCATGTAAGTCATTTTGCCAACCAGCTTATATGTGACCCAGTCTGTGAAAACCTGGCCAAAGTCACTGAACATCACAGGGTTAATGGGTTATGTTGGGAGTCTCATCACAATGAAAAAACACGATGACATTTTAAATGTTGTATGGTTCCCGATGTACAGGTACTTCTACCGGTACATGAACGATACATTGATACAGATCAAGATACGATAGAGATCAGATACACATTGATAGAGATCAGGATAAATTGACAGAGATCAGGATACATTGACTGATGGATAACGATGAGGCCCATAGAATTTGATCTCATGCCAATAACTCATCCTGTGATTGACCTTGATATCTGATCATCAAGGTCATTGCATAATCGAAATGGGCATCCTCAATAACCTAAGTATGTACATGTATGATATCATGCCTCTACCTCTACCACAGGCAGACATATTTCAAATTATCAAGTTTGACCTTGGCCTTGACCTCTGATCATCGAGGTCATTGCATAATCGAAATGGGCATCATCAATAACCTAAGTATGGGTGATATCATGCCCCTATCTCTACCACAGGCAGAGATATTTCAAATTATCAAGTTTGATATATCAAAATCTCAATCACCCGGACATGTGAGGCTGAGAATTTTAACACAGTCCAGTCCTTGGATAAGTGGGCATGAACTAAGATTTGTTTCATGTTGCTCAGTTGACAATATGTCAAGTTATCTCAAAATATCAAATTTGTGATATCGGTATCACCATGACCCCAACATCTCAGATCAAAAGTAATCAGTCCATTCGATTCCTAGGGTATGAAAACCTAAGGGTAGAACTTGTGTCTGTTGCTCTAGGTGTTAAATGAGCTGAGTTATGGCATCAGATAAAGGCATGACGGACAAAATATCGAGTCTGATATGTTGATTACATCATGATGGAGGCATCTGATGTTGAAAATGATCAGCTCATTGGATTGCCCAGGTTGACAAACCTAGTGGTAGGATCTGTTACCAGAGCTGTAGCTGTTGAAGGAAATAAGGTATGAAGGCGTGACAGATGGACACACAGACAGACATTCAGACAGATACACACACACACCAAGACCAAAAACAATATGGTCCCCGATCTCATGGATGGGGAACCATAACAACGGTCTGTTGGTGGCAAATAAAGCCTTATCGATTGTGCAACAAAGGGCAGGTATGATCAAGGCCTATGTTACTCCCCAGCGACTTTGGCCGGGTTTTCACAGACCGGGTCACATATAGAGTGTTTTTCATGTCGTTCTATCTGAAAAACACTATATCTGTATATACTCTCTATCCGGAACTTTAAGACCAGAGTGCTCCGCCCAAGCCGGTCAATTCATGTTCATCAACCATTCACTTCAGCGCCGTCAAGTTGAGCTTGGGGTTGATTGACCAAATTGTACAATAGGCTTTTTACTAGGGTGAATGCCATTTGGGCGGGCCTAGAAGTTCCTCATTGTCTGGTCTTAAAGTTCCGGATAGAGAGTATGTACCCGTGTGAATTGTGAGGTAATGGGAGACTTTACTGCCGTCAGAGGCCACCACCAGTTAGCGGTCCTAGAACGTTATGAAATTTGACGTCACAGAGAAGATTAAGTGCACGCCACATAAGCCATGTTCACACTACACTTTTGATACGAATTGAATGCGTATTAAAACCCCAATACGTATTTACTGTTCAGACTGAGATCGGTTTGGCATCACGCCAAACCGCTTTAACGAAATCGGTTTGTAAACCGAACTGAATGCGAATCAACCGAAGCGTATCAGCTGAACCGCAATAAAAACTGTGTGTGAACACATTAATGCGAATCAGCTGGCACGCTACCTGTGCGCATGCGTACTGACTATTGTCATGGTTGTTTTCTACCTCCCGCCGAGGACAGCGATAATGCCTGCCACAAGCAATAGATGGCGTGCCGTTATATTGTATTGTGTGTGAACAAGTTGAAGCGAATTCAATGCGCATTGAGATCGGTTTGAATAGCAGTCTGAACAGACGCCCTTGATACGTATTAACTCGATACGAATTCCGGGATACGAATCGGGGAATTCGCTTTCAATTCGTATCCAGTGTGAACGCGGCTATAGTCATCCATAATGACGTGGAGGCCACGGCTTACGTCTGTGACGGCCAATTTTGTGACGTTCTAGGACGGCGAACTGGCGGCCTCTAACGGCAGTAAAGTCTCCCATTGAACTCGCCTCCAGAAAAGTATCATAGTGCACTGTAGGTGTGGCAGGGAGGTTTGGAGTAGGTTTGTAGGTGCCCAACATCATATGTGCTGTGTGATATTTCAGTGGATTTTTGGCTCACTGGGGTGAGCTATAGGAGTCATGGAGCATCCGTCATCCGTCCGTCTGTCATCCGCCGCCCGTCGTCATGCATTAGCAGGGCACGTTTCGTAACCACTGGGGCTATTGATCTGAAACTTGGTCCATACCACTAGGGCAGATGACCTATGACACTAAGTTTCGGTCCAATTCGATTCTTGGCTTTGCCACCAGGTGACCAAAACCAAAAACACAGAAAGTGCAATAACTCCTGAACTAATGATGGATCGTCACCAAATTTTTATCATAGATGTATCTAATGACGATAGATGACATATGTAACGGGTTTTTGATTTGACCTACTTTTCAAGGTCACAGAGGTCGAAGTTCGAAATTTTGCCTTTTGGTGGCACGTTTCATAACTGATGGGGCTGTTGACCTTGAACATGGTACATATATATACCTCTATTATGTCAGCTCTATGAAACCAAGTTTCGGTCCAATTCGATTCTTGGCTTGGCCACCAGGTGGTCAAAATGAAAACACAAAGTCCAATAATTTCTGAACTAATGACTGGACTGGATCATCTCCATATTTTTATCATAGGTGTATCTAATGAGGATACATAACATATCTTCTCTGCCGAATTGTCAACTTAGGTCTTCTTTCCAGCGCATTCCGACTCACTTTGCTGTCACGTGTCACATTTCATTTGTTCTTCTGGCACATTCACCCAGGTGAGCACATGGTCCATGGACCATTTCATTACACTTGGGATCAGTTTTTGGCTAGTTGTACAATTTAATTTCAGCTATCAATTAGTTGCATGTGGACTATATCTTATTTTCACGATTTAATGGCAGAACATTGACTGGATATTGACATTGTTGTACACAGGCTACTGAATGGCTTGTTCTTTTTCTATTTTTTTACAAATTCATGTTATCAGAGTGACAGGTGTGGCCAGTTTAAATTTATTTTTGTTATTCACTGATGAATTCTTCTTTCTCCATTTTTTGTGTCATCTGTGTCCTCTGTAATTAGTCTTAGTGTGTGTTTTTCATTTCAGGTTGATTCACATAGAATACAGCTTGTGCAGGTTTTTTTTAAATGAAATGCAAACACAAATAGGATAGATATAGTTTTCATCTCAACTTTATTGATACAGTTAGTCAGGCAAGGATCCTCAATCGGATCCTCAGACAAACATTCACAGATACATCAGTGGGCAGGGTGGCATGATAACCCACTGATGTATGTTGGCCAACATACATCAGTGGGAATTGCTATGCTACCTGCATGCCCTTGTTTGTGGTGATGGTGCTTACCAGCTACAAATGTAGATCACGAGTTTGGCTGAAAGGGTAAATGTCGTCCTGGGTATATACAAAGATTACCCAGGATCTCAGTCTTCACTAAAACAATACCCTGAGTGTAGTTTCGGTAGCTGAACATCATCCAGATTCCGCAATCTGTGCCTAGGAACGAGTCCTATTTAGAAATCCCGTGGAATCTCCCTGTCTCGCGCCGCAGTACTTGTTGAGTGTAGCTGTTCATGACATTCTTCAGGTGGTCAGGTGACCCATTCTTGACACTAGAGGGCGTTCCAAATAACACCCTCTAGTATCGATCAGCTATCGCCATGTTGAAAAGAAGTGCAGCGCAGTAATATGTGTAAGGATTCCTTACCATTGTGAAGCGGTCGACCGTTCACTCAATAAGCAAGCGTCGCCATGCGCAGTAGATCTAGTGCACGGTTATACGCCCACGGAAGGCATAAATAATATTATACAGGCCTGCTTAGGTCAAAATGAGGCTTAGATGCAAGACACAATAAAAATATTTGTGAAGCATAATCATTTTGTGGCAAGATATCTCGAGGTTTTTCGACAGTTATTCTGAGACCAAAGTAGTCCATGGCCGCGTGCGTTTTGTTTACCCACGTGACCAAACATCCCTCAGATGTTCCACTTATAAAGTCAAGGGAAATATATATTTATTACTATTCACTTCAAAATTGTGACACATCGATTGCAGGGAGAAGTTTAGGCGTGAATGTAGTTGTTTAAGCGCAAGGTTCTGATTTTCGCGGAGTATCACGGTTGTGATATGCGAGGCCTGATCACATATCCATCCGCGGCCGTAAAAATCAAAATGGCGGATGCCGTTCGATGACAGTGTCGATATTGCGTAGAAATTCGGCACTGTGTACAGTTTGCAGGTGACCATGGGCGAGACAACCTCGAATCCAGATGTCATACTACGATGCTGGGTGATGTCTGGCTACCGAAACTACACCCAGGGTATTGTTTTAGTGAAGATTGAGGTCCTGGGTATTCTTTGTATATACATACCCAGGACGACATTTACCCTTTCAGCAGGAGTTTGCCATCCAGAATAAGATGACCTGCACCAATGGGGAACTAATGTCACGACGTGGGGCTGCGAGCGATTTGCCCAAAGTTCTTGTTTCTAATGTTATTTCCATTTATTTCTGTCATGAAAATAACCCATTTGCTGCGATCGACCACATAACCCATTTGCTGCGATCGACCAATCGAAGGATCCTTGCCTGACTGATAATGACCATCACACACTCAAATCAGCAATTTAAAAAAAAATATGATACTGAATACCCCAAAATATTTGTAATGCCTCTCTTGAGTTTTGCAGAGCCAGCAAATAACCCTACTGCTAAATGAATACGAGTTGTTTGGCCAATAAATGCAAATGGCTCAACTCATTCATGGATAAATATCATAAATCAACAGCCCGGCCGTATGCATAAAACATCTAAAGCTATGTGCGCACAGAGCTTACTCCTTGCGCGATCTTGGCTGCAAGTCTCTTCAAAAGGACGCAAGGCCCAAGAACCCTGTATGCACCTGAGGCCGCAAGCCGATGTGCTTGCGTCCCTAGGCGCAGGTGGAATCGTAAATATAAAAAAAAAATTATTCGTAAATATTTAAAAAAAATTATATTTGGCACAGCCGTATACGTCCAGCCACTGGACGCAAGACCGCACAAAGATCCTTGCGCCCTCCTGTTCACACAGCGGCTCAAGGATTTAGAGGACTGCGTGGTTGCAAGGTTTCGCTGGGGCTAAGATCACACAAGCACTAAGCTCTGTGCACATAGCTTTAAGTGTAAAATTTCCCTTAAATCTAAGAATTTATCTTACATGTAGGTTTTGTCCTAAGAATTATCCTTTTCTTACATGGTATGCATAAACAGTCTTAAGGGAGGGAAATTCCCTCAAATTACCCCTTACCTTAAGGTCCATCCAGAGGTACCTTAAGTGGAGAAACTTCAGTTCAATGCATTCAGGCCTCGACTTAGGCCTTGTGGCGTTAGATATTTTAAGTAAAAACCTAAGGAATTTCCTCAGCCACTAAGGAACCTTCTCTGGGCAACATTGCGCAATCATATCCCAGGACATGAATCTTACAAATAATCTTATAATTTTCTCAGTAAGTATCTTAGCTACCGGTATTTCTTAGTACGATCTTAGTAAGCAAAAATCTTAGTAAGATTTTTCTGATAAGATTCTTACAGGAATAATCTTACTAAGATTTTCCTTTAAGATTCTTACAAGAAACAGCATCGAAAATTTTTCTTACTAAGATATTGGTAAGAAAAATCTTACTAAGATTTTTCTTGTAAGAATCTTACCAGAAGAAATAGCTAAGATACTTACTAAGAAAATTATAAGATGTAGTAAGATTCATACCAAACCAATTTATAGTAAATCTGTTTGTATTGGTTGCTCGGATTGGTCGAGATGTGTGGCATAATTAGTATAACTGCCTGCAACTGACAACCTTAGAATTTAAGGAAGTTTCTTAGACTTAAGGGAAAATACATCCCTAAGGCTTACCTTAAGAAGTTTTATGCATATCACTTAAGAAATGTCCTTCTGTAAGTGATCCTTAGCAGTTTTAAGGGGAAAACTACTAAGTTAAGGATTAGGATGTTTTATGCATCCTGGTTATGTTTCCATCCTGAGCACATCAGGGGTTCTTAGCGCTCGCTCCCTTCGTCACCGTGTGCGGTGACGAAGGGAGCGAGCGCTAAAAACCCCTGAGCTGTTTCATAAAGTGACTTAAAGCTAAAGGTACCAAATAAAAAGTACATTGAAGTTAATGGCACCATTAGCTTGAAGTCACTTCACGAAACAGGCCCCAGGTTATTTGGGAGGTTTTGTGTGGATTACATGTACAGTAGTTGTGCTTTACATTTGCATACAGCAGAACTACATGTATTTAGGTTAATAATAATAACTTCACGGGAAGGATGTTTTTTAAGATATTTTTCCACTTAGATCAGCTATGAATGTTTTTTTCCTTTAATTTTTTCTGAGGCAATTGTTCTCTTTTTCAATGTACATGTAAAAGACATTCCTTCAAACGCTTATGAGAAGTGTCTGTTATTTTTGGCGTACAGTTAACCATTTTGCTATCATGGACTGGTGTACTGGTCATTCCGTGACATGGTCGCATTCACTGCCATATACAGTCCGGCGCAGCCTTCGTGCGACCCAATGGAATGCGGAAGTAGGCTTACCACAAACCACAGGCTGACCACAAATCTTATTCAACACACGACTCTTGAATAACCGATTGGACAGCGTGATAATTATACTGTGCTCCACTTTTACACGTGTAATTAGGTAGCCGCAAGCTTTGTCAGATTTCGTATTTCCGCATTCCATTGGGTCATGCGAAGGCTGCGCCAGACTATACTGGAATACCGGTCCATGACGTTGCGGACATGACCCGAAACGGTAGTGAATTCAAAAGAGGACATCCTTGTTTTGGTTGAAGTAATTTACATCACCTCAAGTCACTCTTGATTGCACCATGTGATGAGGTACCTAACCTGACTACAGCAGTCTGAACTTGGTTCTGTAAATTGAAATTTTCATTTAAAATACATGTAAATGTAAAAACGGATGTTTTTACTTGAAAATGCCATTGGATTATCCAATAAGGAGGTACATGTATAGTGAAGGGTATTTGTAACCTGTCAAGATAGTAAAATGCAGGGCACTTGGGGGCGTTCATCGTGGTTGTAAAGTGAAGAGCGTTTGGTGATCCTCCAAGTTATAAAGTGAAGGGCACTTGGTTCTTGTATTTCTTCATGGTAGTAAAGTGAAGGTCATTTGGTACTCCACCAAGGCTGTAAAGTGAAGGGAACTAAAGTGAAGGGCATTTGGTAAACTACCTAGAAAGTAAAGTTGCAGGCATGTGGTAATGCTACTAAGGGAATAAGTGGTAAAGTGAAGGTCATTTGGTAATCCACCTAGAAAGTAAAGTGACAGGCATGTGGTAATCTACTATTAAAAGGGAATAATTGGTAAATTGAAGGGCATTTGGTAAACCACCTAGAAAGTAAAGTGACAGGCATGTGGTAATCTACTAAGGGAATAAATGGTAAATTGAAGGGCATTTGGTAAACCACCTAGAAAGTTAAGTGACAGGCATGTGGTAATCTACTAAGGGAATAAATGGTAAATTGAAGGGCATTTGGTAAACCACCTAGAAAATAAAGTGACAGGCATGTGGTAATCTACTAAGGTTGTGATAGTGAATGGAACTTTGTAGTCCATCATGGTAGTAAAGTGAAGGTCATTTGGTAATCCACCAAGGAAATAAGTGAAGGCCTTCTGGTACAGCATCCGTCAAAGAAGTAAGTGAAGGGCATTTTGTGGTTCATAAAGATAGTAAGTGAAGACCATTTGATAATCCATGGAAAATGAAGGATGTTTGGTCGTCCATCAAGTTACTCCTCAAGCAGTCCTCGAGGAAGAAATATCTTCTTTAGGAGAAGGCATCTTCTTTTGATGCCTTATGCGAGGGTACGTGGGTTCGAATCCGGTAGGAAGCTATGTCTTTCACCTTCGAAACCCTTTACTATTTCTTCTTCTTTAGGTGAAACGTGCATTTAGTTCTGAAAGAGCTAAGCATTGTTGGACTGTAAGCAATGAAATTACTTTCTGGGATTTATTCTCTTCAGACCTAGAAACTGCGGTGTTGTGTCCTGTTGCTTGTTTCCTGTTGGGAAAAAATGTCTGTTTCTGTACAGTGTAAAACTGGATTGTTTATATAGTACGTTGGTTGTAATGGTTATCCTCTGTACATAATGTACAATGCTTATTTTGTTTCTCTTAAATTTGGNTGGCTGCTGGAGGCGTGAAATAGCCTATACGCATGCGCTTCACTCATCAATTTGCATCGCCGTCTGTCGGGGTGCGTGGAACTAGAAATAGAAACGGGGATTTTGCGGTTACACTACATAGAATCGCCGTGCTTAAAATAGCCCCGGCGTTGCCCCTTCGAGATCGCTGGGGCTAATAAGCACGGGGATTTCAGACACGGGTCTATTTAGACTCGGCGATTTATAGGTGTAACCGCAAAATCCCCGGGGAAAGCACGGAGATTTATGTAGTGTAACCACAGCTATTATCTGAACCCTTGATCACTTCTATTCTAAATTTGTAGGATTGTAAAAATAACGCCCACCGCATGATGCGCCCGTTTTCTATTACACCTCTGTTAATATGAAAAAGTGGAGCGTGGTCAGTTTGCAAGACAAATTCGCGGCCGTACAAGTACACCCTTAATCAAAAGTAAATGCAAGCTAATAAACTTAAATATTTCCCCAAATCTTCAGCGGATCAACCGTTGCTTTTCACGGCAGTTATTTAGGGCATCAAGACACATTTTGAGACCAAAAATATCATGAACTTGGTTACAGGAAAATTCGGTCCCGGAAAATTCGTCCCCGGAAAATTCGTCCCCAGAAAATTCGTCCCTGAGGAAAATTCGTCCCCGGAAAATTCGTCCCCGAGGAAAATTCGTCCCCAGAAAATTCGTCCCTGGAAAATTCGTCCCCAAGGAAAATTCGTCCCAGGAAAATTCGTCCCCAAGGAAAATTGGTCCCCAAGGAAAATTCGTCCCTGGGGAAAATTCGTCCCCGAGGAAAAATAGTCCCCATGGCCAATATGTCCGTGAGCCCTTTGTGGGAAAGTCGGTCTGAGAAGATCCTGAACAAAAGGAAATTCACCATCGATTTTCATAGTCCTGCACAATGTTCACTAATTCACCAAAAACACAATTCAAAAGGCAAGATTGTGTGCAATGGCTCAGAGGTAATCCAGTGTGCCGCGATTTTCATAGTCCTGCACAATTATAGGGACACCTAATCCAGGGTGACCAACTTGATGTTAATTAGGGCCTGCTCATGCCTCCTTTTCCTCAAAGATGTCAACTGGAGGCATAAGAAAATATGTTTATTCTTTANAGGAAAAATAGTCCCCATGGCCAATATGTCCGTGAGCCCTTTGTGGGAAAGTCGGTCTGAGAAGATCCTGAACAAAAGGAAATTCACCATCGATTTTCATAGTCCTGCACAATGTTCACTAATTCACCAAAAACACAATTCAAAAGGCAAGATTGTGTGCAATGGCTCAGAGGTAATCCAGTGTGCCGCGATTTTCATAGTCCTGCACAATTATAGGGACACCTAATCCAGGGTGACCAACTTGATGTTAATTAGGGCCTGCTCATGCCTCCTTTTCCTCAAAGATGTCAACTGGAGGCATAAGAAAATATGTTTATTCTTTAATTGACCTTGTATAAGTTCAACAAGAGGCCCATGGGTCTCTGGCGCCCTCTGGTTGAGAAGGGGGTAATATCACATAGTACTAGGTCTATAATCCTTGGTGAATTGAGATGATGTTTTATTGGACCCTTGCGCAGGCTAGCCTAATAATAATCCATGGGGACCAATTTTCCCCAGGGATGAGTTTTCCCCAGGGACGAATTTTCCTTGGGGACGAATTTTCCAGGGACGAATTTTCCTTGGGGACGAATTTTCCTTGGGGACGAATTTTCCAGGGACGAATTTTCTGGGGACGAATTTTCCTCGGGGACGAATTTTCCGGGGACGAATTTTCCTCAGGGACGAATTTTCTGGGGACGAATTTTCCGGGGACGAATTTTCCTAGAGCCCATGAACTTGCATGAGTTGTATTTTTGACAAAAGTTCGGAATTTCTATAAAAAAGTGTAACTTTCAATCGCATATTTTTTTGAAGTGAAACCAACGTCATTTTAAAGCTTTCCTGTTTCTATACACGAATAAATTTTCAATTTTTCAATTTGAGCTTCCATGTCGTAATTATGAAGAATTTATTCGAAAGTTTCAGTCGAAACTCCAGTCAACAGTTCAAGTCTTATTTTATAGTCGACCTCTTCTTATTGTCCAAAGACCAAACCTCACGGACTAATAAGTCCCATTCATCGTAGGTCAAGTTAGTAAATGGCGTCAATTCCATAAGAGGTTACGTAGGCTCTCCTGCCTTCATTGGTAAGGAATTGTAAGGAGGAATTAAGAAAGGTGACACCGGCACTCATCTCGCATAAAAGACCGCCTGGCCTTGGATTACTCGATGGAGTGTCATCAGGAGTAACTATTGTTGACTAGGCCATGAATAGGCCTATTCACAATATTCAGCAGGCTGGGTAGATCTAAATGAGACGGAAGGAATAGCCCTGACTTGACTGGAAAACCGAACGAAATTCATTTTGAAAAATGCTCTGTAACTTCTGTTCACGA
>NMRB01002327.1:96704-112215 GCA_002633025.1 Notospermus geniculatus
TTTTGTAGGGGAACAAGGACCTGATCTGGCTTTTGGATGCATATTTCCTTGAAGTACACTCACAGACCTACATTTTGACACCAATATTGATATGATCTGATGATATCATATTTTTGACCCCTTCTTTATTTCCAGTACCCTAACTTTAGTGGTCTCTAGGGACCAAACCCCAGGATTGTGCAACTTAAGACGCCCCTTTCATGCATTAGCATGATAATCCGAAGAGGATTAGGCACCAAAACCTTTTGTACTCAATAGTGTAAATAAATGTCATCTGGCTCCCCAACTAACAGGAACTTGTACAAAGAACAAAAAACAAACAAACTGGTAATCATAGAATATTCTAAGCTTTGCACAAGTGATCATTCATTTTGGTGAGCTGGCCTTCTGGCATTTTTACCAATAAAATCATCACAATTTTAGCATTGTTCAATTTTTCACCTATTTTCTCCCTTTTCCTCTCACGTTTCGATGTATATTCAAATTATTTTGGGGGTCAGATCGTGTCCCGATATACTGTCAGAAATTTTCGAGGTTATTTTGAGGACGCCTTCTGATTGGTCATATTGAATCACATGATCTCACCAGCAGACTATGCGCCAATAAAAAATGGCCGCCATCCTTTCAATCACTTGAGAAGTTCGACGCGCTGTGATATAACCCTTCATCAGGTAAGGTGCCATACTTCAACTCATTCTTTTATGTGTAGCAATTGTCCCCATGCCTAATGTATAGTCCACACGATACAACATTAGGCAGCCAACAGCAGGGTTTCCGCCAGAAAAAAAAATGAGGGTACGGACCCAAAAAAATGTGTTGAAAAAAAAAATTTTTGGGGGGGGGGGGATTTTTAAAAAGGTTTTAAACAATGTTTGGTGCCATTTTAGGCGTATTTTGAAGCATAAAATCCCCGCGCCGGTCATGCCGGTTGTTTGGTTTCGTCCAGCATGTCATGGAAAAATGGTTACCCAACGTTTTTGAGGGTACGGATCCGTACCCTGGAAAAATTTAAGGGTACAGAATTTTACCCATTTTACCCTCTGGCGGAAACCCTGAACAGCATACAACACGGTGTTTGACTTTGTTGGAAGGCAGGTGTTGTATCATCTGGACTGGCTCATAATCTTGGCTGATAATTTCTACAGCAACGTTAGACCCACTTTATGCAAGCCTGGTTCCTCTGGCCATCGATGGTGGCGGTGACTGACATTCACAATGTGAGAATCCCAGTGGCACCAAGCTACATGTACATGTAGCATAAGGAGTGAGATGTATCTTGGTCACATCGACTCGTGGGTATATTTTTCATATCAATGATTCCTGCATGCATGGATCGCGTGGTTCTTTGTATATCCATATTGCATACCGGCTGCACTTCATCCTCCCCAAAGAGAATGGGGTTGCTAGCTGCGATACAGGGCAGTAGGCCTACACCGTAACCCGGTCCAATAAAATGGACGCCTTTTGTGTGGGAAATTGATCAGAACCGGGATGTCAGTTTCATTTCAATAGTTTTAACCACGAAAGACACCCATTGAGGCACTGGGCTAGGGTCCCCATTCAATTCCCCTTAAGGTCGATCTATAGTCATTGGGTTTTCCCCCAGACAAGCGCATTCCAAGCGACCCATTGGCGTGTAACTGAATAGGGTTATTTCACTAAAGACGCGCGCTAAGACCCCGAGCGGTAAGACCAACCCTCGCCGACCACCTCATTGAATAGGACAACATTGATTGGCTCTCGCGGACCTAACAATGTCAACGACTCGCCCCGCCTCCTCTACAATGACCATGAATGACCAGCGCCAGAAGGGCTGTGCGAGCGAATGGTAAACAAAGTCACTGTACAATATTAAACTCACGCTGGCATATAGAGTCTGCCACATGTACATACTGTGTATTAAGCGACCACAGTCGGTTTGAATCACCTTTTGAGTTGTAATAAGGTGGGCTTCGTGTGGGCTGTTAAACAATTAATGGAACAATAAATGAGAGGCGCGCGGGCCGCGCGCGCTGCTCGTTAATTATGGCAAACAATAGAAGGGCGGCTCAACGGGCGGCGCGTTTGGGATACCAAGATGGGGGATTGATCGCCCGTCTCATTGATTACTCCATGGAGGTAGTATTGAGAAGGAGCGAACACGGACCCCACATCAAACAGTACAATCATCGTTCCGCTGTTTGCTAAAGTGATTAGGGGGACAATAGGCTAATAACGCCGCACGATGGTCGGAAAAAGCCGATCTAATCTTCGGTAATTTCCGTGTGCAGTCAGCACTTCCCTTGTACAATGGTCAGAGTCCAAACAATAGAAGGGAACAATGGCAGTGGACGTTGCCTACGCACGAAAACTGAAAAATTCATCGTTTTCATCGCGTCAAAAACAGCACCTCGCAGCATCTCGCACTGAAACGACCACCCGTATATGTTACCTGAACTAATCATCTTTTAAACTATCATAACGCAATCCTCTTCAAACTTTTCAGATGCGAAGAATCTCATTATCATTATCATTATCATGTTTACCTTAAAACGTAGATATCTTTATTGGAAATTGGTCTTTTTCGATGATTTTTTCACTAAAATACAGCGGAGAGTTTACCAAATTGAGTTGTCTTCGAAATAGCCGGTTATCTAATTCCCAACGTGGAGAAAAACGCAAGAATATGATTGGGTCGACGCGATATCAATTATAGATGGCGCTGCACTTTGAGAGTTGTGCGGAATTCATGATTGCCTTCAAGGAGCTCAGCGTGCGTACCGGACAATAGGCGGGAACAAAGGCAAACAATGGGGGCGTGGAATTGTGGTCACAGCGATTAGGGCCGTGCTCGCTCCTTCTCAATACTACCTCCATGATTACTCTAAAGAAAACAGATTCTAACACACCGGTCGCATGGGGGCGTTGAAGTCCAGCAGGAACGATCGAGCTGGTCATTCATTGCCATTGTCATCGTAGGCGGGGCGAGTATGGTATTGTTAGGTCAGCGAGAGCCAATCATGGTTGTCCTATTCAATAAAGTGGTCGAGGAGGGTTGGGCTTACCGCGTTGTGTCAGCGCGCGCGTCTTTTTATGAAAGAAACCTAATGAATCATAATGACTAATAATTGCCTCTACTCTGTTCGCCAATTTTAGGCCGCGTTAGCGCTGAAATAGATTTTATTGTTGTCAGTCAATGGTCCGCTGATTTGGAAACGCACTATATTGAACGTGTGTTTCAAATAGTAAACAAACCCACGTGAAGAATAAAGTTTCAAAATTGTGAGCAGTTTTTCTCCCACTTTTATAAACATTTTTCAAACTTTGAAAACGGAAGTGTGTTGTTCACCAAATGGAGCTTGTCGGTATAACAGCCGATTATGGGTTTTTGAAGTACATGTAGATGTCCGCGAAAATTACGAAACAGAGAAAATTTTGTGGAGTAAAAGTCAAACTTTGTTAATTATAAGCTTAACTAACATACTAACGTGACGTCGGGTGAATGACGTTACGTCGTCACTGCATGCCTTCCATGACGCCGCGCCACATCCTAGGAAGATACGAGGATGGTACGAGAATGACGCTGCATCTGGTACGCGGGTGGTGCGCGCCGCGGAAGGGAGGTCAATTGTGCAACGTACTGTAGATGCTTCATACCTAACGTACCATACCGGAAATGTTTTTGTAATCATTATTATCAATGAATTATCACGAGTTTAAGTTGGGCAGTTCGGCGGCACCCAATGGGTATAGATCGACCTTAAGGGCGCCGCACACTGGCGATTTTTCGAGCGATTTTCAAGGCGACCGACCTTGCGACCACACAGCAGCGACTGAACATATTTTTAGTTTTTTTAAAGTTTTTGTTGACTCGTTTGCGACAAATGCTTCCTTGGAAGATCAGCGATGTCGCGGATGACATCACTGATCCACCTCAAAGGTAATTATCGCATGCGATGTAGTAGTCGCATCGGTATAGTCGCCCCCATTATTTTAGTCGCCAGTGTGCGATGCACTTTACACCAGCGGACCACTATTGCCGTCGTTAGGCTTTCTTCTTTGTATTTAGAACTTGAAAAGTTTTTTCACGTCGTTCCTAAATTTGACCCCACCTGCGATGCAGTAGAGGTAGAAGTTGATGGCATAGTTTGATAACCAAGGAACTTTAGTTATCCAATAGATTGCCTCAAAGCGGAACTTCCAATATCGCTGACTTAGGTCATAAAATCCAAAGCTACCATCCGTTATCAGTTGGCTCATTCTATAAGGCAAAGACGTTGTAACGTATGCAACGCAGACTATTATGAACATTCGAGTTATATATCTCGTCTCATTCTCGCGAGATTTATTTCCACCATTGTTATTTCCAGTCTTTTTGGTAGTCTGCTTCCTCCATTTTGTTGAATCGTTCAGTTTGAATACAATCATGACATTGCAGACGACAATAATTGCCAAAGGAAAAATTGTGCCGATGATCAGATGAAAAGCGGTCACCAAGGTCTCGAGTGAAGGGTAGCCGGGTATAACCACGCTCAACATAACAGAATCTATAAAAATAAAGCGTAAAATGCGTGAAACGAATAACACCAACGTATTTTGGGCAGTTTCAGTTGTTGCCGTGTCTATCTTGATCAAGAATTTAAGAAAAATACACCTACATTTATATAGTCTGACTCAACCTAGAGGTAACATGAAAGGAATGTTTGGAATGCGAAATAGACCATTCATTGACCACAAGTGAAATGCAAGGCCTTGTGGTTTAGAACACTCTGCATTCAATGGCTATTAGAGACCCTCTCCACTTGGATTATTTGGGTCTATTAAGAAACCACAGTTCATGTCACATTTCCCATAACTCGCATAACTCAAATTCCTTTCATGTTACCTCTAGGTTGAGTCAGACTATACTCAATGTTCAACATTATTCGATTTGTGTCGTAACTGTTGTTGTAATCTACTGTGTCTATGAGGAAAACTCAGACAGAAACAAATCGTTCTGTGTTGTTTTAGTTCCCGTTCCCGTGCAGTGCGGGAAATCATAATAGAGAGTCTAAGAAATCAAACGATAAACGTTAGCTTTACGACAACGTTTTTTTTCATACTGCGAATTCACCAGATTATATATTGCATTTTCGGTACAAAAAACGCTGTCGTAAAGTTAACGTTTATTGCTGATTTTCAAAACTTCCTAATGACTCGCCACTTGACCACTTACTTTCTTTTCGGTAAAAAAAGAACATGTGTAAATTCAAAACAATGACGACGATGTATGCGATGCCAGATGCCCGTTTTGCTCTGCTTGCGGTGCACAGCTCTACTGCCTTGAATGGGAAACAGACTGCAATGACTCGATCTATGGACATCAGAGCTAAGGAGAGTCCTGACACAGCGGCAAAACTGTAAACGGTGTACCAGCAAAATCTGGAAATATCAATAATGAACTAGAAATTGACTGTGAAGATCGCGCTTGGGTTTTGACCGAGTTTGCTGGTACATGTAATACGCTACGAACATAGATGGTTAATGGGTGAGGTTCAATAGAGAGGATCAAGAGGTCATAAACTTTTAACATACGCCAACAGAAATATCGATATAAACTTTTAACATACGCCAACAGAAATATCGATAGAAGATGCGCATTGAATTGGAAGACAAAATGACATGTTTTATTTTTGTCATTATTAAATTGTACAAAATATACATCATCAATCTAATGTTCATATCGTGACATAACCCCCGCCTCTTCTGATTCCACCATGACTGTTGTTGACTGCAGACAGGAGCAACCTCCAATTTCTTCTAGCCAACAGCATCAAGTCCTGTGGCAGTAGGTAGCAAGACGGATCTTTTGGGTGCATCTTTTGAAAACTTTGGCTATTTTCATCTTTATCCTGGAAAGAGAAAAGGAAGATGGCCTTAAGTCTTGACTATAAACAAAGTGGTCGTTATCTATTTTTGGTACAACCTATAAGGCTATGTAGCATGGTTAGTTTAAGGACAAGAGTTGAGAAACGCTAGAGAAGAAGGGTCTTGCATGTCTTGACAGTATCGGTAATTCAGCTAGTGACTTGCTTTGACACCAGAAAAAGAGTAGGCCTACACATATAGCATATACATAGCAATGTATAGTGCACTGCACTGCACGTACATGTACACACACAGCCAAGACCTCGGCCAACAGACACTCTTCTTGGACACTCAGTACTTGATCACGGTCTCAGGTCAGGCCGTCGACACGATCGATGATGATGGTGCACAGAGTATTGTTGGCTTTGCGGCCAATGAATGTGCAATATGATTTGACGCAAGTCCGTTAATGCATGCCGCCGCCGTTCCCGATCCAGTTGCTGTGAAATGTAGGCCTGTCTCATTCTGTGACAGCGGCTGTGTCGATGTGTGAAACCGAGGCAGAACACCACAAATCTAACGGGAAATATACAAATAAACATCACTTCCTATGGTTGACATTGACAGCAAAGAAGTTATAACTTCCGACTCAAACAGCATTAAACAAAATTTACCTGCACAGATGTCTTTATACGTCGATGATTTCGACAGCATAGAGAACACGAGTACTGTCCGTTCAACAACATTGTTGAACGGACAGTAGCACCGCAGGAGTGAAGCGGCAAAGGCGAGAACCAGTCTAGGCACGCACTGCGCATGCTCATTAAGTCTCCACACACTACTGGACGCGCAACTCGCCGGTCTGTGTGGAGGTTGGGCTACACGATAATGACACTCGCGATAAAACGGTAAATTTCATCAAAATTTTCCCCTTTATTTTATTCGGATCAGTCCAAGAAATCATAAGCGTTCTGTGTAATTTGCATACCTACAACTCCTGAAAATTTTACCGCGATACATGGCGTATTTTTTTAGTTATCCTGCCGAAACCACAAATTGGATGGAGAGAGAGAGATCGAGAGAAATTCAGTAAATCAATGAAGACCGCCCCATTATGGGAGAGGTATTAAAAATTTGTACCTTTACACACGCGTCTGGCCCTCTGTTTTATAACATTCATTTTTTGATGTGACAGAAGGATATCGATTGAGTTTATAAAACGTCAAGCATCGCTCCTTGATTTTTGTGCTGAGTGAAAGTACATTGTATATTGCGTATAGGAAATACGTACTGTATTGCACGTTCTTCAATGCTTTCGCGGACTATCGAAAAACCCGTCGAGCATGACCCATAGATTATAAGGACAAGGAAATCCGAAAGAGCAATTGATGCCATGTAAAGACAAGCAGCATTCTTTCTGTTGGATTTTTGGAGATTTACACCAAGAGTTATAATATTTCCAGGCAAGCCGATGATTACAACAAATATCCAGAGGTAATTCATACAAACTTCGATTATCGAAGCAAAAATGGCAATAGCTGAGGAATCCGTCTCGTGTGTAATCGTCGGAGCGGTGTTGATTGTGCTGAGTATCGTTGTGGGTTCCATGGCATCGCGGAAAAAGTCCGTCACACAGCCAGTTCACAGGATCTGTCACAAAGTGTATGAGGCGAACATGTAATGTACATGAACATTATGACGTCATACACATTGAGAAGGCCCGGCGTTGATTTTTACCGACTTTTGACACGTTCATTCCCTCCACAACAGAATGAACACAATTGTTCCAAAGATTGTTTACGTTACATCAACTGAGATATCCCTCTCCGCCTCCGCTGGTATGAACTCTGAGCAGACAGTAAAGGTCCGTTGTGTAATAAGAGTAGTCGAGGGTCATATTTCAACGAAAATGAAATAATCGCTTCTGATACATCGCCCGATCAGTCACCAATTACGAAAAAAATACATAATACATTACATGTCATGATGTAGAGGAAGGATTATTTAATGGCGCAATTACATGTATTTGGAATTCGGTTTCACCCGTGCGTCGTCAGCAGAACAATAAACTAAAACTCGCGTAAGATGACACACGTGAGTCACTACCGTGAGGCATTGTAACATCTATTACTGAGCTTCAGACGACAGTTACATACAAAAACCCGTACACAGATGAACTCGATCGCCCCAGGCGAAATTTCTCCTCGGTATACTTTCAGCGTAATACGCAGAGGGAAGAATCCACGAAGTATCTCCTCAGCTGTATAACCCAATATAAAAGCTCATTTCCCGCGGCTGTCTTATTTCTTCTGAACAAATATCTCAAATTGGAAAGTAGAAACGGCACCATGCTCGAGCTTTTCTTTCAACAGGGATGAAAATGATGCAGAAGACATCAAGACATTTGACTGATTGTAGCAGGTTTTTAAACTGCGAACCTGTGATTGCGGATGACGCCATTTTGATGAAACCTCACTGGGAAACGACGGTGGATGTTGGGCATTCTGTTGGGTATCCAGTGTCTCATGGAGAACTGAAGTAGGCCTACATGTATTGTAGAAACTGAAGTCATGAGATTTTTCGATGGCTTCAATCGATAAACGATATCTATGGGTACTGTCAAGCGCAGGTTTGGGACGGGAAAAACGTTTGTCTCAGTTGTTCAATGCATTGTCATTGCATTAAACTAAATTGTGGTGTCCCAGATCGGGTGCCCTTCAGAATGCTGCAAACGAATGCAGCCGATGCTGAGGAAGGGCGCAGGCCTAGGGCACGACTCCCCAGTTGTCTTCGGAGTCGTGGCCACGGCAGAACCGGAGTTCTGTTGTTGTCGTTTTGCCTGTGCGATACGAAGTTCTGTTTGTAAGACATTAGGCAAAATAAACTACGTTTTCCAGAAGTGCGACTTTAAATTACCTCGGTAAACCGGTTAGGAAAGGGAAAACATTACAATATCGGTGTCGTCTGTAAATGGTCAACTTCCGAGTTAAAAGAGGCATGGAGTGAACCGATGATCTCACGCATCGTGGAGTGCATTTTGACCCAAACGACACGGATGCCCTTCATGCAATATTCTGCAGCCCCTCTTCCTCTCGCTGATCATCTAATCGGCATCGCAATCCTCCTCCTCATCATTATCGAACCGAAAGCACGTTCGGGAAACCTACAATGACTCACAAAAATAAAGTGAAATTCCTCTTTGCGACAGGATTCTAAACGAATTAAACCCAGTTTAATCAAATCAGTAGAATTAAAAAGTTTTCGAAAGAAAAGCAGCTTTGGAATGCTGCTCTTCAAATCAATGTATTACTCGCCAATCTCTGCTCACAAGATGAATACGAAGTCGGGTTTCGTTGGTGTATGACCATTAAGGCACTAAATTCCTCGCCAACCAGTTAATTTTCTGAACAGATAAAAAGTGCTTTGTTTTGGAACCATCGTGGTGAGAAATAGCAAGGATTTTTTCCCGCGTACTAGTGGGCGATGAAGTATGAATTTGACTGTCCTTACCAACATATACCGTACGGATGAAGGGGTGAATGTCGTCCATTCTGAATCCTAACCCATGGCCCCTCTGCCACAACCCTTGATACCTGGCAGCTGTTACAGGCAGCCGTTACCCTAACTGGGTACCCTGTTTCATAAGATTAGACAACATTTACACCTTTTACTATTACGTTGATATTGTCCTATATATGAAGATTTAAAACCATTCGAAGTATAGAAAAACGAAGTGAGTTCCATCAAAATCCGACTGTGCTCAAATGGCCGACAAAGTTGACTCTGAAATCGATAGCTTCGCGATATGGGCTTTCATCTCCTTGCCTATTCAAGTGTGAATATCGAATCGGCTGCGTGCCAGCGACTTGACATTGTGTTCTTTCCATTCAACGGTTACCGGGGTTAGTGTTCAAAGAACCAGGGTAAATGAAGTCATCGGTTTTGCTCAGGGTGCGGCTTTATTTGATGAAATTATATTTTTGTAGAGGTGTCTGGGGAAGCGTAAAACGCGCCTTTCTTCCTGTGTTACTGTACTTTTGGATCCCATGCATTGTGTTGAGGCGTGTATGCCTTTGTCTATTAATCTGTATTGCTTTTTGGAGCAACCAAAATGTATTTTCTTCATTTTCATCAGCTGCTGACAATATACATGGATCTGTAAAGGCGAGGTCTGATTTCTTTTACAAGAGAATAGAGAGTTTTCGCAAAGCCCCCGAAATGCCAACGCGAACGCCAATGGGAATCCCATTGTTCGATGCCAAGAATGGAGCAGCGAACAATAGGATAGGCGTTCGCGTCGGTGTTTCGGGGGCTTTATAGAGAGTACACGTATAGAGTTTTCGCAAAACCCCCCGAAACGCCAAGAACGCGAAAGTCTATCTTTTTGATCTCTGCGCTCTTTGGCATCGAACAATGGGTTCGGCGTTTCGGGGGCTTTGCGAAAACTCTCTGGTTTTTGCAAAGCCCCCGAAACGCAGACGCGAACGTCTATCCTATTGTTCGCTGCTGTCTTGGCGGCATCGAACAAAGAGATTGGCATTGACGTTTGGCGTTTCGGGGGTTGCGAAAACTCTCCAAACAGGCCTACATTTAGCTCATTCGCATCGGGTATTTTCACCCACAATTACAGTGAAGAATGTTTTAAATACACAAGTCTTATATCATATGCGGGCTTGTGGTGCCATAACCGATTTGAAATAGGCCTATTATGCAATTCATGGTATTGTTGCGAATTGCTAAATCAAGTGCGGCGCTCCCAAAATGCCCGTCGCTCAAAGCCTAGGCCTTTGTAACCTGGTAACCTCCGCTGAGGATTCAACCAAGAACGTTGGCGTTGAGTTATTCATCCTCCCTTGAAACCAGAGGTAGGCCTTTTGTTCGTGAAAACGAGACAAGGCTTTGACAAGCCCTTTGAAACCACGCTTTTGATTACGTTGTACAGGTCAAACCCTCGAGTTGGCTAGTGTTGAAAAGCCACGTCATGGCCCACATGTGCCCGGTCGCCTAGTCCTTGATTTTCTCGATTTACTGGATACATACAACCCAAAATTGGATTGCAAGAGGTGTGATATAAGCTTATCATTTATACCTTCCCATCAAAAAAAGGAACAACGAACAATATTGTGTTTCGATTTCTGGATGAATCAGCTTTTTGCATTTCAACTAGCCCTACATGTGTGCGCAATATACTGGCCATTTTTTCCCAGAGGGTAATAACAAACACTGAATGTACAGTGAATGTACACAATTGATGTACAGCATGTTTTAAAACCTGCAATTACACAAATAAAACTTCCATGAAAAGTTCCAAAATGAACACTTGCTCCTCAGCAATGCTGCATGTAATGTAGACCGAAAACTCCTGTCTCCGAACATAACATCATAGTTATGATTCTACGACCGGATTCAACCTATACAACTCCTATGGGGACTAGTGTAAACGAAAATTTGCATATCAATAGGGCAAACACGCGGCACTTTTATTGCGAATATCTCGAAAACCTACAGCGAAAATTGCTTTTAATACCAAATATTTGTAATGTTCATATAAAACAGTAGGTGACTGGACCATTTTGATTGTAATCTGACCAGAACACATAGGTTTAATTGCTTTTTTTCGATGCGATGTTGCATCGCGCCGAACTTGGCTGCCATAATGTTTTGATGACGTCACTTTCGGCGTTTGCCTCTTCTGTCATCGGAAATCGCCGAGTGTTTCCGATTGCTCAAACGCGCCTTCTGCGCATGCGCAATGGTGAAAGTTTATTCCTCCAAGGGCGAAGAAACATCCGATAATTACGACCTTTCGAACCTTCAACTCCCAAGTGACCTTTCGCTCCGGAAGTCAACAAACCAATGTACAGGGATATGGCGGCGTGTTTTCACTGTCCTTCAAACTTCGGATTTTAAACGCCTTACAAGTGGTCAGATTTTTTGGGCAACGGTAGGAGTGTCATCTAGAACATTGAAACTTCATGATAGGATACTTTTTAAATGATGTCCTGCTTCCAGAGCTTCACCAGCAGTGAAAACATTTACCCCTTCTCAGACGGGAGAATTTCCTCCACACAACATGGAGTGCTGAATCACGACGTAGAATATCCCAAATATTCGAAGTCGTGAATTTCATGACTACATGTAATGCAGTGTGCCCAAGCCGAAATTTGTGCAGATATTTCACACAGATATTTTAAAAAGACCTTTATTATGCCCTGTTTAGGACAACTTCAGCTCCAGGTTTTCAGGCTCCTATCCCACAGTGTGAAACATGATGATTCTTAAACCTGGACCCAAGGTTGGTTGAGCAATAAAAGTCCGCTTTTTCTTTTCTGAATTAATATTTTGTCAAAAGTAAGCCAAGGCTCAGCACATATTAATGTAATATTACCGATGGTTTTATGTGGGACATTTCTATGGCAAGTTTTTATGTTTTTGCAGATTTTAAAACATGCTGTACATAATGGTGTACATTCACTGTACATTCAGTGTTTATTATTACCCTCTGGGAAAAAAATGGCCGACTTTGGCAAGGTGTCTATGTTGTGGCTAAACTCTGCGTGGAAAGGAGGACGAGAAGCTGAGGTACAGGGTTGAGAGGCGAAGACCAAGACAATTTGATATATTCTTTGGAAGGAGCAATGTGGATGCTAGATCTTACGTGTCGTGTGAAATTCATAGGAGGAGTGACATTCGTAATAAAATGAAACAAATCGACGAGAAACATCAACATTAAGTGCCTCCAACCGAAGACAACAAACTGGTAAAGTACACAGATTTTCCCGTAAAAAAGGGTTAAGGTGACATGATACATGTATCTCCTTTTTCAGGTTCCGCACAAACATCCAGAGTAGGTCTACAAAAGAAAACCATCTCGTGATATCAGTGATAGTCAAGTTATTGACTGATGAGAAAGAAACATGAAAACAACAAAGATACCAGACAGTCCCGTCAGCATTGTGTTTATTAATATATTGATATCTTTAATTCATGTAAAGCTAAGTTACATGCAACCTATATTGTTTTCTAAACCCAGTAGTCTTGAACGTTAGTTGGGGTGTTGATATTTTTGGTGACTGGGAGGGGAATGTCGATGGTCGTCAGCTGCCCCTGCATTCAGAGAGACTTTAGTGAAAAGTCTCTCTGAATGCAGGACAGCTGACAGGGATCTGTGGTTATAAGTATTTATAAGCAAATGCAGATATATAGGGAAAGGGAAGGGCTGGGGAGATATTCGTCCTGCGACTCAAAGTGTTCAGCAAAAAAAAAATAAACAGAGAAACAAACACGCGAAAAAAATCGGCTATCGCAAGGCGAGAACCCGGCGCCCCAGATTCATAGCCGGACGCTCTACCGATGCACCAGCCGGCCACGTCATGATAGTGACTGCTGAATAAATGTTTATAAATATATCCCAGCTACTCAACATATTTTTATGATGATAGAAAATGACGTCACAAATCAGAATAATCTTACAAAAATCGCATTTCACAACAACCACAGAGCAAGTCCCCAGCAAATCTGTCGGTAGGCCTATATCGCGACATAATGTATCCATCTACGTTCACAGCCACTAAAAACGTGAACCAACCGTCCGGTATATTCCATCTGAACATTAGGTGCATATTTCCTATGAGTCCAATTCTATTGACTGACCCGTGACAAGTCTTTGGCTAGCTTCGCTGTTGACCGCTACGCGGCGCGTTGGGCCCTTGCGTCAAGCTAAAACGAAATGCTCAGTGAATTTCTAAGATCGCAGACCCATATTCAGGCATTCGCCTATACAAATTACCAGATGGTCATCCAGTACTATCACCAATAGTTGTTTTAACCCTTTCGGTGCTAACTATAAGTAAAAAGTGTCCATTTCGTAACATGAATTTCTGATGTCCCTACAAAAACGCGCATACATGTAGCTCCCAAATAGGCAACCGAAACTGGTGACAAGACACTCATTCTGGAGGTAACTTAATGGGCCACGACCTCATGCAGGTTTGCTTCTTCCAAAATGTCTGTGAGAGAAGCAGGCCAGAGCCGAAGATGCAAGTTGTGAGGAAAGGTAAATATCTACTGTGTCTATGAGGAAAACTCAAAACAGAAAGAAATACATTTCGTGGGAAACCTTTCTGTGTGGTTTTAGTTCCCGTTCCCGTGCAGTGCGGGAAATCATAATAGAGAGTCTAAGAAATCAAACGATAAACGTTAACTTTACGACAACGTTATTTTTCATACTGCGAATTCACCATATTATATATTGCATTTTCGGTACAAAAAACGTTGTCGTAAAGTTAACGTTTGTTGCTGATTTTCTAAAATTCCTAATGATTCGCTACTTGACCACTTACTTTCTTTTCGGTAAAAAAAGAACATGTGTATATTCAAAACAAGGACGACTGTGTACGCGATGCTAGATGCTCTTGTTGCTCTGCTTGCGGTGCACAGTTCTACTGCCTTCAGTGGGAAACAGACAGCAATGACGCGATCTATGGACATCAGAGCCAAGGAGAGTCCTGACACAGCGGCAAAACTGTAAACGGTGTACCAGCAAAATCTGGAAATATCAATAATGAAAAATTTGTAGCTTTACACACGTATCTGTGCCTCTGTTTTAACAATCAGTTTTTGATGTGACAAAAGGATATTGATAGAATTTATAAAACGTTATCAATAGATCAAGTATCGCTCCTTTGATTTTTATGCTGAGTGAAAGTACACTGGTGGACAGAAATATTATTGGCCAATTTGAAGTTTGATATAAGTTTCTGCCTGTTAAGAATCAGAAGAAGATGAAATGTTTTGGCTTGAATAAAGTCTAGAACACATTTTTGATCATGTTTTAACTTTCATTTTCTGCACTTCCAATGCGGATTACTGTTAATTTCAAGTGATTTAAACACATCGTGACATGTGTTGTTATGACTTGGTCAGACATGTTATGCACCACAAATGTATCAGCACCATGAGAAATAAAGCTTTATCCTTACGGAAAAAATGAAGAAATAAACGAAGAAAAACGAGTATTTCTCGTACGCCTTTGATGAACAAGGGCGAATATTACCTTATTGTCATCCTCATTGCATAATTGCCACTGATTATGTAATTCACTGAAATTGTAGCAAGTGGAATGAAGGACCCTTCCCACAATATATGAACACAAGTTGATTTCATTACAGGCAGAAAACTTACATCAAACTTCAAACTGGCCACTGTCCTAAAATTTCTGTCGACCAGTGTATATTGCATAGGAAATACGTACTGTATTGCACGCTCTTCAATGTTTTCGCGGACTATCGAAAAACCCGTCGAGCATGACCCATAGATTATCAGGACAAGGAAATCCGAAAGAGCGATTGATGCCATGTAAAGACAAGCAGCATTCTTTCTGTTGGATTTTTGGAGATTTACACCAAGAGTTATAATATTTCCAGGCAAGCCGATGATTACAACAAATATCCAGAGGTAATTCATACAAACTTCGATTATCGAAGCAAAAATCGCAATAGCTGAGGAATCCGTCTCGTGTGTAATCGTCGGAGCGGTGTTGATTGTGGTGAGTATCGTTGTGGGTTCCATGGCATCGCGAAAAAAGTCCGTCGCACAGCCAGTTCACAGGATCTCTCACAAAGTGTATGAGGCAAACATGTACATGAACATTATGACGTCATACACATGGAGCCGGCCCAGCGTT